>HG738137.1:9953316-10024451 GCA_000499405.2 Onchocerca volvulus | reverse complement strand
GGACTTGAAGAAACATCTAGTCCCCATCAAAGGGGGATTCGTAAAATTCACATCGAAGGCGATCGTCATAACATCAATTTCGGTATTGAAATCGTAGTTGAAGAACATTCGTTGTGTAGCTTCGTGTAATGTAGCCTTGCATTTTGGAAGGGCTCCGTCCGACGCAAAATCCAAGGCTACATTACACGAAGCTACACAACGAATGTTCTTCAACTACGATTTCAATACCGAAATTGATGTTATGACGATCGCCTTCGATGTGAATTTTACGAATCCCCCTTTGATGGGGACTAGATGTTTCTTCAAGTCCGCGAGATTGAAGAGCTCCACGGGGGTTATCCATCCATAGAAGTCGTCTAGTATTCGAATAGGCCATCATTTTTACATAGATATGCTTACTTTATATTTATATATAATCTCTAGAAATATTTATAATCCTCTAGAAGATGCAATAGTTTATCTTGCACTATTTAAATTTTCTCAATTTCAATAACTTACGAAAAAAAACAATTTTGGAAAAATTTTCCACAATATTGATTAGGCTTCCAAAAAAGAAAAAGCTTTAGAATGTTTAGAGTTAAAGTGAAACATAGAATATTTTTATTTCCTCAATTTCAAAAACATTTCTATACAATATCGATTAAGTTCTGAGAAAAAAAACTTTAGGGACATAAAGGAACTGGTTGAAATTTTACAGAAAATTCTCTGAGAATCAAAAATTACGATAAGTGGCACTGCAAATTATTGACTATTTAGAAACGTAAAAACCAATAAAAGCATTTCAAATGTTCCCCGAATCATCATTTGTAAAGTACATTCTTTTCTTCTTTAAGTTCTAGAATTTGTGATACATTTAGTTTGTTTGCTACTAAATTACTGAAGGTCATTTCGCTGATTGCTGAAGGCCACTTCCATCTTGCAGAAAGTAAGCGTGATTAATAGATTCTGTCCGTTCACTTTTTTTTCACAGGTGTGAAAGGTAAAAAAGTAGATGTATCTATACAAAAACAGTGTGCCTACTTGAATGTAACGTTATTTCAAAATTTCAAACCAATCAGTTAACACTTAAAACGCTGTGTAAAAATAAACATTGAACATTTACGACAAACAGACAATCCCAGATACGACCTAATATTAGAAGTAATATTAGCCTAATATTAGAAGAGATAATTGACAAACTGCTTGAAAGAAACATTTCATTATACACTATCATGACCTCGACATTTGTGCAACGCAACCACTTCCCATAAATCAAAAAAAATTGAATTACACTTATCATAAAGCGAAAAACAAACGAAAAGGTCAAACTACTGGCCTTATTTATTTCAAAACACGCGCCAATTTGAATCCAACGCAGCATGAAAATTTCAAATCAATTGATGGAGAACTTGAAACGTTCCAGAAAGTGGCCGCAGTAATGCAGAAAAAAGACGTGGTGAATAAATTCTGTCCGCTCATGAAGACATGGACGGGAGGGGGGGGGGAAGTCAAAAAATTCATTATTTATTATTAATTATTATTATTTGTCATTCATCATTATTTGCTATTATTTATCATTATTTATTAAGTTATAAAATAAAAAAGGAGAAAACGACTAAAGGAAAAAAAAAAAACCCCGAGTGGGAGCATTAAACCGCTCCCGTTGACATTCCTATATAAAATAATAGAAAAGGGCGCCTTTGTTAGCGCGTGATGATGACGCGTTTTTGTTTGCGCGTGAGGGTATCGACATTGACCCTAGTTGAGGGTGACAAAGAAATGCTCAATAATTATTTATTATTGATTGTTATTTAGATGAATTTATTAAATAAAAAAGGCGAAAATGACATAAAGGGAAAAAAAAAAAACCCACGTTGGAGCATTAAACTGTTCCCGGTAATACAATTAAAAAGGAGAATTTATACGCTCATTTACTCATATATTTATCTATTGTTATTACCGCAACTTTTTGATTGCCTGTCTTTTTTTTTTATCATGATATTTATTCAGTTTTCTTTAAAAAACTTATATGGGCATATAAAACATTTTAGAAATAGAAATGAAATTTATTAGAGAAAAAGAAGAAATACGGTACTAATGTAAACTTAATTCATCAAATGAAATAATGCTAATCATTTTAATGTTATTATTTCCCATATTCCATCCATTGTTTATAAGGAAAATAATTACTTTCTACTCATTAGCATATTTTCTTTTCAAAGAAAAAAATTGGAAATATTGGAAATAAATTTAAACACTTAAGTGTGGAGCACTAAGTATGATGATACATGTTGATAATGTAATAAATAATGAGAAGCAAATCAGGCATGCTCGATCAACAACCATCGCACTAAATTTCCAATCATTCTGCAAGTGGTTTGATTCTTCTTCTGCTGTCATTCGATCACTGATCTAAAAAAATTAATCATTTTGATCGTTAATTCAAAAATAAAATGGAGAAAATTGAAAATTGGCGAAATATACATGCTTTTTATTTCAAATATGGTGATCAACTTACTAAAAAAAATCCCTCTACTATGTTTATTTCAATTTGATTATTAAATGTAAACAAATGTTTTTATTTATCAATAACAGACTTATGGAGTCTGTTAGTGATAAATAAAAATTATAATAATTCATAGTCGATATAGTAAAATCAATTTTATATTTTGTCATAATCTCTGAAGCCATTACACATTAAAATTAAAATTAAACAAAATTAATAGCAGAAATAAAGTAAAAACAACTCAAAAAACATAATAATACTTGAAATCATAATTAGTAATCAAAAAATTGCAATGTAAAAAAAAGATTCAAAATATTAAAAAAAGTACAAAACAAAAAATAATTATTATAAAAAAAATTGACATTAAATTGACTTATCTGATTTCAGTCAGTTTTAAAGTTACGAAGTTGTTTATAAAACTTCGTTTGAAATAAATGAATTAAAACACCTGTTTCAATTTCAGATAAAGCTGATGAAGCAACAAGATTTGTGCATCAGAAGCATTTTTTGTTAAAATTCCTTCATCAATAGGATTATAATCATCTTCTTTTGTTCTGCTACTGGTTTCTGAATCTGTCAATGCTTCACCACAACTGTATGTGGTACCAGGTCGTGACATCATTAATAACCATGGAAGCCATTCCAGTAATATTCGTCGAACCTTGAAACAACATTTTTTTCCTTTTCTTTGTTTAACTTTGAATAATAAAGAATTTGACTGTTGCTTTAATTATTCCCAGTTGAAAAGTAATTATTTTCAAATTTAAAAGCAATACATCAAAAAAGAAATGTGGAAAGTGAAAGAAATACAAGTGGCGTCATAACGTGACTTTCAGGCGTCCTAAAATGCAAATTGAGTACGACAACGGTGAAAACAACGGATGCGGACACAACCAACATACAGCATGAAAAAAATACTCCTGAATAATGATTATTATTAGTCGAAGATTAGATAGACGAGTTAACAAAAGTTATAGATTATTAAGATGACAGCAAGTGGAGGTCAACCGATCCTTTAACTTTTTTAGCTTCCTGAGGTCATTTGGAAAAAAAAGAAGAAAAAAAGGCTGAACTAACCAATTAATGGTACAGTTTCGCTTGTTGGAGGTGTCATTTCAGCAACCATATTCAAAAAAAATACGATGGATAACAAAATTGTAATTTCTGTAGTAATTTATGCATATTAGATAATTTGGAATTTAAATTAATGCATTAACAAATTTTTAAGTCCTTGAAAGTTAATTTTCAAAAACTCAAATTGTAGTTGGAAAGTCAGATACCAGAGATTTTCGAATTAGGATGGAAAAATCTGAAATTTGAATATTTGCAATAAAAAATAATTTGATAAAATTGGAAGCAAAAGTATTATATATAATCAAACCTAATGTAATCTTTTCTCCAGCATCTGGTGGTAATGTAAAGCCAAGTATAGTCATCAATGAGATTAATAAGCTCGGTATTAATAAATTAAAACCTTAAAAATGAAAGTTTTATTCGTGAAACTTTGTTTGAAAATTTACATAGTTGTATTTTAGATCGAAAAACTTCTTGGAGAATGCAGTAGTTAAAGTAAATCAAAATTCTATTTTGATCAAATGGAATAATGTAATTTGTAATTTTAAAATGTAGAAATAAGCAAAATCCATTAATTAGTAAACGAACCATAATAAAGTGTTCTACGGCGGATGTGCATATAAAATGTGATTGTTGGATAGGGTTCCGGACAGCAAACGAAACGTTTAACGTTACGTACGGCAGGTGTTGCAATCAAATCCCACTCACCATTCAATACGTAATCACTGATATCCATTTGATGTGCTTAAGTAATCAAATTAAATTGATAAACAAAGCGTAGCACAAAGATCGCAAACAGTGTCAATTTATTAAAGTAATTTTTTTCTATTGTCGTGTAGACGGGAATGTAAATGATTGATAGGCGGGAACGTAAATGACTGAGTGAAGAAAGTTTGTCTTCATTAATTGTCGAATGACATGCTTTTTGAATGCCATCAAAGATTTTGGCAGTTTCCCTGAGTCATTCGTTACAACATCTATAAGAAATGAATATAAATGATAATTATATGAATGTAATAATATTTATACTTAGGATTCTAATCAATTAAACAAAATTTTACTTGAATTGTTATCATCAGCGTCAATTTGCAAGTCTAATGCGAATCCATTGTGTGTCCATGAACCAAACTGTAAATAAACTTTGAGCAGCTAGTGTCTCATATATCTTTAATAAAATGAGTAATGAATAAAGATGTATCGATTGATTCGACAAATTTCAGAACTTAAATTGTTACTGTTTGTCAGATAAGTGCCGATATGAAAATTTGCCTGAGTGATAATAAAAGAATAGTATCAGCTACTATCCAATTTCCTCAAGATCATCACAACTGTCTTTTCCTTTCCTAACTTTTGTTTAATTTTGTTATAACATTTTTAAACGATCTCATGAAGTTAAAAATTTTTCTATTTAAGAGAGATCTCAGTCATGCCCGTTTAATAAAATTAATTATTCCGCTATTTTTCAGGTGTTATTTGCAGATTTGAAACTATTAAAGTAAGAGCATTTGTTGTTTTTTTTTTCTTCTTGATTGTCGTTTTTGTTTATCTTTGGCTACTTAATGGTCCTATTAAGAATTTTTCGCCAATCGAATCTAATTATTCGAGAATTTTTGATCTTAAATAGTTTGTTCGTAAAATTCTTGACCACAATCATATGAGAAAAATGCAATTGTAGTAATTTATTCACAATTTCCACTGTTCTTACTCAATCCCAAGAAGTATATTTATAAATTATTAAACCACAATACTTACTTTTAGTCCACAAATCTGATCATCAAATGGAAACCAGGTAATGTCCAATTTACAACTGAATTTTAAAATACCAGGTGGTATCCAGTTCACTTCTCCAGTGCTATACACTAATAAATTGCTTTTGAAAGTTGAATCAAAGTTATCGTCAGCACTATAAAAAAGTTTTGATATCAGAAAGTTTTTTCAATGCTGTCCAAATTGACATTTCCAAAATCCTGTGACAATATAAAGTTTCTGATTTCCAAGCATTACATCCTTTAGATATTAAATTCAAGTATATGAAACTTAGTATTCTTCAATAATTTTTGCGAAAGAAATTTAATGATGGAACCTGTTGTATAACAGTATATCAGGTTTCCATATTCGTGAACTATCACCAGGAAAATGCAAGTCCTTGATGCCACCATATTCTCGTGGATCCCATTTTAATTTGTAATCTTCCCAAATCTATGAATTGTGGTACAAATATTAGCATGGAAATTAGAACGAAAATTTTCAAAATTAAGAGTAGAAGTAAAATGTAACAGTTTTCTTCCGAAAACATCTTGCTTCCGTAAACTTTTGCAATAATCCTAAAATATATTGAACTTCGGCGAAAATTTAGAGAAAGAACTTAATTTAATTTAATCAAATTGTTAATTTTTGATGCTTTTTTAAGAAAAATTCTGCAATTTTTGGAAAAATATGAAGTGAAAATTTACAAAATTAAAATTTTCAGATATCTTATTAGAGAAATATAAATTAAAAATCAAAACTTGCATATCGAATCCATGCATTAATTTGGACCACTTGATTTTTCTCATCAACGTCAACAATTTGCTGCAGGAAAAGTCGCATTTTGATAACTAATGGAGTGCTTGAATTGCTTACAGGTCGTTCTAATACATTATAATTAGTTAATAAGTCGGCATACAATTGCTTCTCTTCAATACTGGCGGATGCGGAATTTGTCATCAAAATTAGCAACAAATAAACAAACGAGAAGATACATGGCATTTGACGTGTCAACAAACGGAGAAGCTTAACTAACGATAAAACAAGCATAATTTGAGGATCGCCTGTGGAATTATGAATATAGTAAGAGAACAGAATGACGGAATAGCGGAATGCGGAATGCAGGATAAAATATTACGCCGAGTGTTAAATATTTCCCCTCTAACGAAGACTGCAATAAAATTTAGAGCCAGATGGTATGAACTTGAGAATATCGCAACTTTAGAGGATGAGCACAATTTGCTGAACAAGCTCTTCAACATTTGCAAACAAAGTGAAGATGATTAGAATATTTACCGCAGTTTATAGTCTAACATTTTAAACATTAGTGTTTTTCAGTGTAATCACAAAATTTTTTTAATTCAGATGTTTTTTTGAAAACTAAAACAGGATTCACAATCTTTGGTCTAATAGACTTATGTCTGGTTATGTCATTAAACAAATTTCAATAACTTTTAGCAAGACATCCATTTTTTGTTTTTGTCACAACATTCATAATTTGATTATTGTTATGATGTGGAACTTGAAGTTTTGATCAGTTTAAATTCGACCGAAAAAGTCTAGATTTTATTACGATCTCATAAGCTTAAGATAACTAATGAAATGAACTTGCCTGATAAATTTCTTTCATTGTATGGCGTGTAGTCCAATTATTTACTCATTACAGGTAAATATTTTGTGAAATAGAAAGTTCTCTAATTTTGTATTTTTTCTTCTGTGCTAGGAATTTCGACTATTTGCAACTTGCTGAATGAAAGAATGTGATACCTTATTTGTGCATTTAAATGTTTTATAAAATGAGAAGAGTCAATTTTAGTCAATTCCAATTGTCATCAAGAGAGCATGACATCGGTCTTTTTTTTTCTTCAGCAAATTTTGTTTTACTGTTATGGAAAAAAAAGGATATGAATCATATCTGCTAATCTCAACTTCAGTAATTCAAGAAATAGACTGAAATCAAAATACTTTCATCTGTTATTCGTCAATTTAATTATATCACATTTAAAATATCAACTTCGGAAAGGAAGGGGTCTTGATATTTTATGTGTGTGCTTGGTGTTTTTTTTTAAGTTTGTTGCTTTTTTTTTTTCAGTTATTCGTGAAAAAAATCAAAAAAAAAAATAAAAAATAAAACAACGAAAAAAATTAAAATTCAAAATTGAAATTGGAAAATAACTTAAAAAATTAATTAAAATACTTTTGCGTTATACATTTATCATTATTTAATTATTTGATTTTGTTGGTAATTAAAAAAAAAAACTACTTGCTACAAATTAACATGTTGTTTTCATCTTTCTTTTTTATATAATAAAAGCCTTCTATTCCATCAAAAAACATGAAAAAGTAATAAAATACGTTTTTTTTGTGCTTATTATAAATTATGCATACTACCATTACACATGTAAATTGAATATTTTAATTAAAAATTCGTTCTATCAGCAGATAACGCTGAAGATCACCTGTTTATCATTCGATTTAAATAAACTAATGTTACTGTTAATTTTTTGTTTTGTTTAGCAAAAGATACTGTAAAATACATTTAAAATTATGGTTAAAATTGGACGAGCTTTTTTTTTTGATCATCATTTTTCAATTCTTTTCTTTGAAATTTTGTTCTTAATTTTTAAATTTTTCGGTTGCATTGTTGCCTACCTTCGTCATTTTTAAAATTTTCTGCTTTTTTATGTGTTTTCTTTTTTTTGCATCAGTTACTGTTAAACAAATATTCTTGTACTGTATCATTGTGTTAAATAAGTTTGCAATTCCTTTGATTTTAAAGAACAAAATGCGTTATTTCTTAACTTTTGGTTATTTCAAGTTTGTTATTGGCCTTCAAATAGACTGTTTCACCTTTTTTTATTTTTTAATTGTTTAACATTTCGCTGTCTGCTTCCATTTTTTAAATACTTTCTGCATTTTAAATTATTTTAATTACAATTCTTTGTAATAATTTTGTTTTATGCTTATTTCATCATCAGTCATTTCTTAATTACCAAAAATAAAAAAAGAATGAAACAACTGAAATATCCGGATGATTTTTTACGATTTTTATTTGTATTTTTATTATTTAATTTTATCCAGCGATTTCTCTGTCCAGTTTTCTATTTGTATTTATACTGTCATTTATTTTCTTTTTGTCAATTTTAAACAAAGATTACTGTCACTGTTGCATCCAATTTTGGAGTTAAGTGTTGTAAAGAAGTATTTATTTAACATTTCAGTTAACTAACAGTTTTGCATACTTTTTCAATTTTATTTTTTTTTTCCTAGTATTTTACTTCGGATTCGGACTTGCTTTATGTTATTTAATTTTTCTATGCTTCACCTTAGTTTTTGCAAACTCTCTGCAATATCACTTATCATACCTTTTGTTGCTTAAACATTGTTTATATTAAATGCTTATTATGCTTATTTTTAAATTATCATAAACTTTCTCTGCTTTTATCTCGTTCGTAAGTTTTGATTAACCTCACTTTTTATATGTGATAATTATTTGATTTTATATTCTTTCGTTATCTAAGCTATTTACTATATGCTTTTTGTTAATCTTTGAGTATTTCCCGATAATTTTACTTGTTTATATCCTTTGCTACTAATTTTGTTTTTGCAGGCTTCATTATTAATCTAATCTATGCTTTCCCGACTTTTGCATGCATGTTTCTCTAGATTCTTTTTTATCCTTTTATTACTTGATCACTGTCGCTTTTTCTTTTTGATCGTGACAAAATAATAGGTTGAATTCTGCTCTTCAATTCTCACAGTTTCTGGTTTTGTTGTTTACTCACTTGGAAACGAACCTCAAACTTAAACTTGGGTAATTAAATATTTATTATGATTGGTTTGTTAATCAACGGACGCAGCAATTATATCACCAGTACAATTTCGATATCAAAGGGATAACTTTCATGAAGAAATTATAATAGGAAAAAGGGAAAATAAGGTTACGTAATAAGAAAAATTGATATACCACGAGCTGGACCATCCCACCGAGCTGATGGCAACTTGTTGGTTGAAATGATTTTTGTACTCAGGACTCTCTTCTTATTCGAGGATTGAGGATCTTGGTATCATTTTGCGAATACAAGAAAGATCCTTGGTTGTCTCAGATGCATGCGCCTTTGTTACGCATGAGGTTGTGCTTGTGGTTAGCATAATGAAAGAGAGCTTTTTTAAAGATCATTGACTTGAAAGACAAAAAATGATTTCACAATCAACTACAGCAAATATGCAATGTCAAATTTAAAATGAAGGAATCACTGATTGTCTTCTTTTACCCGCACGATCTCTGCGACAATCACAAATGCAACACATTTTTTATGCGCATCGTTTATGCCATCTATAGTTCTATGGTTGACGCTTTTTTTTTTTTTTTTTTTTACATTTAATCTTTTTTCATTCTATTTCAAATATTTTTTTTTTTTGTTATTAACTTCATTGTCTGCATTTTATTTTACATACTGGCGCTTTTTTTTTTGACACTTAATCTTTTTCATTCTGTTTTGTTTCAGTTGTGGAATTCATTTGTCTATTCACTACCAACTATCATAAGTCCAACTTTTGTGTACAGTAAAAAGAATCCTGACCTTAGAATCTGGATCATATCTAATTGAATAAAGTTAAAGAAATAATTTGCTCCAGTGAGTGTCGTCAGGTTGTTTTCAATGACTCTTAAGACCATTTATTAGGTCTTGTTTTGTTTCGATAAAAATTTCTTTTTATACGATTTTAGTACTTGTAATTCATTTGTTAAATAATGTATCACGTTAACCTAATCCATCATTTGCCACAAACAATATAATTTCCTTTCTCCCAATTTTCATTCCAACTTCTGCTTTGATAGTAAGTCTTTGGTGTTCTATTACCAAATTAAATGATTCTCAACTCTAGATCGTCGGTTCTTGAAGATTTAATCGATTTAGCGAATCAGTTTCTAAATCCTTAGACATGAAAGTTAATTGCGAGTTGATATCGAATAGTAAGTGCGAGCTGACGTCGAAAAGTAAGCTTTTTATTGAATTTCTAGGTTTTTTGGAGAATGCGCTGAACTTTTTGCAGGAAAGTAAGATTCGCTTACCTTTTTGAATTTCGTTTTCAATTATTGAATTTGCTATGCGTTGTGGATCTAATTTCTCTTTGCTTCGTCCATCAATTTATAAGCTATTCTTATACTTACAAAACGCTGTGTTATGAAAATCTTTGCAATGGAAGCAAAAACTTTTTTTTTTTTTTTCAATGTGGTTATTATTGGTATGTTCTTTTGAAGACAGCTACTAAGATAGTTGCGTTACTTTTTTTCCAAACATTCTATTTCTTTTTGAATGTGGGACAAGTCTTGCAATCGCTATCTCAATGATTTTTATTACAGAATGATCAAAATCTTTTTTCTTACTACTTTTGATAGTCTTTTTTTGGAATTAGCTCAGGACAACCTATTTTATTTTATTTGTTGTAAATAAGACAGAGATTTCTCCCTTAATACTATACAGCACACTTTGTTTTTTTGTGTTTGACAGGTTCTTTTTCCGACTAAGGATTTGATCCCCAGTTGTTTCTGGTTACATTCCAATTTTTTTTTGATTTTAATCGACAAGCTCTGTCAAAATCCAAGCTGGCAATCTGCTTTCAATAGTTGTTTCGATACTATGTTTTTTCTCACCCATTCTTTCCAGTTGCCAAAAACTCTTTCGATCACTTCAATGACTAATTTCCATTCTATAAATTCATAATTCTCTGGAACATGACATATCCTCTTACAACTACTAAAGCATCTCCTTTCAAACATGAAATCAGTTAAATTAGTTTCTGAATTTCTGGAATTTTTTGGAGGTATATAACTTCTTTGAAGCTGTTCCATAATTCCTACCCCAGCTTTGAATCACCACTGAAGATTGGTAATGGTAATTGCAGCAAATTTATAGTTGCACGATAAGTTGATGGTATTTGTTTTTATAAAGTTGGTTCTCTGGTTGGCTTTCCGATATCTATTTGACTTAAATGTTGGTGCTATATTTCTTAATCAATACCTATTTTCAAAGTAATAACGGCTTCTTTAGTTCTTAAATTTAAGATACAAAATCGTCGTTCATTTTAGCATATTTTTCCTCCTTTTCTCTCTCCTTTTGCGCGGTCACAATTCTCTCAATTCCGACCATTCTTCGTTGGTTGATTCGAGAAGGCCAATGTATAATTGGAAGCATTTTACTTTGATGATCCGTAATTTGATTTGATTTATCGTTTTAATTCTTCTTGTGGAATTTTTTGATGTAATATTGTTAGATCGAATTCATTAAGTTCGTTGAAAAATCAAGGATCTTCTCTTTCATTGGTTAAGCTTCTTTAACCAAACTTGTAATCCTCACCTCAGACACTAAATTTGTTGTGAAAGAATTATGAGAAAAGTTTTTGTTCTATTGGGATTGGAATTTAATAAAGATAAATTTTTTGTATAATTAAATCTTTGTTTGATGAATTTTATTTGCCGCGACTATTTCATGCAATGAACTGATAAATATTGATAATACAATCGATGATTTGTTTTCTGATAGTAGAGAAGTTATCTGCGAGTTATTGGCATTGATAGAATTTAGTGAAGTTTAGAAAGCGCCGCTCATCGAATACTGATCAGGGCAAAGAATTGATGAATCAATCTTTTAGCACATAAGAACTTTTTTAACAGTGAAGTTGTTTGATTTTAATTCTAGCGTAAAAGTCGAAAGTTTGCTTATATCAAAATTCATAATTATTTCGTCATATCTATATTCAAAAAAAAGAAAAAAAATTTTAAGAAATTTTAACCATGGTTAAAAATAAAATTAGATTACAGTGAATATCTATGTGAATATTTATATTCCGAATATAATTCGCAAAAATTTCAGTTGGGTGAACATTGAGGAATCGCTGGAGTGGACATTGGGGAATCGCTGGATTTAAATTGGCTCGAAATCACATAGCGGAATAGGACTGTATTTCTATTATCCGTTGTATCACCAAAAAATTAATTAATCAGTAAGTTTAAATGATAAATCGATGTATCTATATGTTTGACATTCCTTGTGAAACGTCATATAATTTTTTCTCTTTTTCAAGCAATACATTTAAAAAATTTATTAATTAACTGCAACTCTACGAAAAAAGAGGTTCTCTTAAGGATGAAAAAAGCATGCTTACTTTAGCTTTCTCTTGTAAATAAGAAACCATCAAGTGGATAAACACATTTTCTCGGATATCCGATTGAGTAACAACGCAAACGGGACTTCACTAATTATCCTTTCGACAATTTGAGTTGTCATAAGTGTTCGATTTATAGTTTTCACTTTTTTGAGTAAATTGATCATCTCTACTAATCATAATTGTCAACTTCACTTTATCTTGAAAATTGTCAACTTCAATTTGACCTGATAAAAAAAATTGTGTTTCATTGATCCTTGAAGATTTCATCTTACTTTCTAATAGAAAGTTCTAATAGAGAAAAATTCTCATTGGAATTTATTTGGTATTCAGCATGATATTTCAAGATGTAAAGTTCTGATCAATTAATTTTCAATAAACTTACTTTTTCATGTTTCAGATTTTAGTATAAACAATATAGATTCCAGTCACTGAAAAATTTAGTTGTAAATTAAAAACAAATATGGCAATAATCAGTGTACCAATCACTAATTGTTTTTGCAATCATGTCTCATGATTCTTTTTCTTAATATACTAGACATAGAGAACTTCTATCAATCAATTATGATAATACGATTTGATGATGAGATTTTAAATTTAAAAAACCGCAATTTATTCTAATCTTTGCATTAAAACACTAAATATTTAACACTAGTATAATTTAGCACAACTCGACATATATCCTAAATATTACATTTCTCGTTTTTGAATATAAAATATAAACAACTTAATAGATTCTATGACCATAGATGAGAAATTGTCAGCAAATTAAAACAAGATAGTTTTATCCCATCACCAATTAGATGATAAAATTGCTCCATCCATTGGACCTGCTTTTGTATTGAAGACATATGAAAACTTTTTTACAGCTGAAATTATATAAATAAAACTATCTTATTTGTTTTTGATTCTTTCTAGTTCTAAGCGGTATTCGAAAATTCTGTACAGAAATCTAACGAAATTTCCAAACCAGGAAATGCGCAAAGTATTTTCATCGATTTTCTTGAAATATGAGTATGTTCATATAAATACAATCCATTAAGCGGGTCATATCCAACTGTTTTTCATCGCCAAATAAAATAGCATAACCTAGTGACCAATGATATCGTTCAAATCTTCATTTACATTAAAATTGGAAAATAAATCATCAAATCTTCATCAAAATAAATTTTTTTTTTCATTTTGTAAATTTGTTAAGCAGAAAAATTTGCGAAATTTACAATTATATACAAGATCGAAGTTGAATTCTTTGTGATCAATTCAACCTTTCCATGAGAAAAAACATATTAAAACAAGAAATTACATTTTCTGAATGATATATTTCTCCAATTAAATTTAAACTTGGCAATAATAAAAAGCTAAATATATGGAAAAACTGGTGAAATTTGCTTGACATACAAGTTCCCAACATTCCTTTAGAGATGGCGGATTTATTTCGCTATCCTGATAAGCAGTATTTGAGATCGATGGTTTGACTCAAAGTTTGTAAACTGTTGTAGTCTGTATCTCTTCTAGTTCTGTAAAATGATAGAAACAAATAATTCATTATTATAATCAATTAATTCATCCATATTCATTAGCTTATTACAACCTGCATTATCTTTTATACAATTAATAATTGAAGTGGCGCAATTTGGTAGATATAAACTCGATTTTAGAGAATATTTGTAACACAATAATATATAACGACAAGAAAAACGCGGACATTAGATTTTTCAGATATTCGAAGGATAAATTCTGAATAGCATCACCAATTTTTCATCAGAATATTTACTATATACTGTTTCTATAATTTCGAATAAATTTCACCAAAATTCCAGTTTTTCGGAAAAGTAATGCAAATGCATCAATTGATAAAATACAACTTTTGAGTTTACTTGATCATATGTTGTCTCTGAAGATTTAATCAAATTTTTACCTAATTTCCAGCTTTTCAGCAAGAATTTTCGAATTTTAAATAGCAAATGCATCATTGAAATCCGTTCCTAAATTTGGCAGCAAATGTATAACTGCTGAAATCATTTTTCTTAAATTTCGCATTAACTTAAGTTAAAATTTTAAAAAAAAGAAAACTGTACCCATCGAAGTAATATTGAGCGATATTGCGTTGCCCATAACGAATACAAGCTAAACGAAAGACTTTAAATCAATCATTATCTTACAATAGAAATTTAAATGATAATCAGTAATGATATGCCAAACGATCTTAGTATTTATTTCCTTCTAAATAATTTTAGTTAATTAGATCCTATTACCATAAATTCTCATTTCCTTAATTAAGAAAAAGCATCGAAATGGGACCCAAGAAGATTTGACATGTAGCAAATCTGCTGATAAAAACTGTAAAATTTATTTCGACATATTCACAAAGTACCAAAATAAAAATCGTTTACGACAGATTTGGTTTCCGTTTCTTTCGTTGCCAAAAATATAAATTATTCACATTTAACTACTATGTGCAAGGTTATGTAAATCATATACATATGAGATTGATGAGAAATTAAGGTACTTCAGCGAAGAACTTAAAAAAAAAAAAAATTCTGTAAATCTTCTTTTTCCTAACTTGAAAACCAGTAATTTAAAATGTTGCAATAGATGACATGAAAATGAAGAATAAGCAAAAAGAGGCCATTCATACCCCGTTTTAGTTAAGATAAATTAATTATTTCAACAAAAATCAAAAAGATAATTTATTCATGGAAAAATCGGTGCATTAGATTTTAGTGAATAAAATATCATTTTGATGTTTGATAAAATAATTTTGAATAGCATGTGCAGCAAAACATAAAATAATTCAGATAAGCTCATTGTATTGATTTTTCTACTAATTTGTTGTATTATGCGCAATTTTTCGCTATCTTTTTTCATTGACGATAAGAAAATCGAAAGAAAATCAATCAGTTTGTGTTAATATGGGATGATATTCAATTGAAATACCAAAATATGCGAAATCTCTTTAATTTAATAGTTTATCTTAGTTCAGCGATTATAATTTCTCTTTTCCTTCTTTGACCGTCCAAGACACTAGTATACTGTGTAAAAAAATTTTGTGTTATTACTAGTGTAATTATCCTTTATGCTATTTTTTTTTATTTTTTTTCATTTGAATCGAAATTTACCACTAAATTATTAGTTGCATTTCGATTCCAATATGATTGATGATCGAATTCAGTCGGTTCTAGAAATTTCCAGACTGATTTCTTCTTTTAGTTTTGCTAATAAATTCAAATTAAAAATTTTCAATTTTCGAAGTCGCTATTGTAATTGTATCATAAAAATTTGACCAATAATTAGTTGAAACAAAATTTGATTATTTAATGAAACTAAAATGACAAAAATGATATTTGTTTATTCAATAAAATTAAGAAAAAAAATAAAATAGATCTCGTCTATTCATTAAATAATTGCAAAATACCGAATTATTGAAATTTTATCGAAAAAATTATGAATGATTGGCGATGCGAAGATGTAGCGTTAAAAATAGCAAAGATTGAGCGCTACTTTATTAAGAAGCCACACTATTTCATTAAAAAATTTTTTAAATTTTCGTCTAATTTTCATTATTTTTCCTCATTCTTTACTACAGTAGTCAATGTATTAAAAGAGATTTCTTTTTCGATTAGATAAGGACAATCAGTGTAAATAGAATTTTAGAATAATAGATAATACAGTAATCAAACAGATACAATCATTTTATGATTTCCTTACCGTAATCAGCGAAATTTAAAACATAGTTATAAAATGTTTACCGCTTCAGTCGGTGTGAAGCCATTTGTTTCAGCTGCTGAAATATATTCACTGAGCATTTTTTTTTTCCAATAATTTAACTTTTCCTCTTTGAAATTGCCCAGCGAAAAATATCAGATTTCGCATCGGAAAATTTTGCAACGCTTTTCGCAATCGCGGTAATCGGTAATCTGTTCCCGATAAAGAAATTTATTTCACTAACCACGAAAACAATGACATCAATGCGTTCACTAAGGCCAACCGCAGTTCGATATTACGAGCATCAAAGGATAAATCAAGTAACTGCAGATATGTCATGGTACAATAACTTGAAACTGAAATGATTTCATGATTACGAATAACCATGCTACCTTCATGTAATGCCGAACACTTGTTGGAAAAAAATGGATAAGATAAATTCCGGTGAAAAGAGCTTATGCATATTTAGCCAGTTTTGATGTAATAGTGAAATTTTATTGCTTATGAACCGACTTATGCAATTGGCATTGATGTTGCTGTGATAGAGCTATTTCGTAAATGTGACAATTTCGAAAGATTTTAAGGTCACACATGAATGTTTCAACTTGCAGATTAACATTGATGAATTTGCTGATCCATTCCTGAATAATAAATTCTGATCGAAATATGAGAAATTATTTGTCAGCATCATTCTGAATATATGTCAGTGATTATATGCAGCTGATAATATAATTGCTATCAGCAAAAGCGATTTCATGTAACAGTAGTTGCGCATCATGAAGTCCTTAAGTATTTTCCGAATAAATTCCAATTTATATTGCGATAATTTCCTAACAATATCTGCATTATATAGTGTCGTTGCTACCTATTTTATCAGCATTTCACTGATATTTTTATCCTTTCAGTAGTTCAGTTAACAATCCTTGATTAAAAACAACCAGAAATTTCAGTTGAAAAGTGAGTTGAATTAAAAAAAGAAATCCAGAAAATACAGATTTTATATCAATTTTTTGACTTTTTTATTATTATTATGCTAAATTAGATGCACTCTATCGTTGATATCCGTAATAATTTACGAAAAAATGGTGGAGAACCTCAGTTTTTGTTATTTTTATTATTTCATTACATTGTAGTTACAACAAAAGATATTAGGTAGTTTAATTTCAAATCAGCAACGAAGAATACAGAAACAAAGTTATTTAATGTGAATATAAACTAAGGAAAATTCTCCTTTCATCATTCATCTTTTACAAAAAAAAAAAAGTGAATAGAAGAGAAAATGAATAATTGTTACGATATAGTAATATAATTGATTGACTAATTATTTGTGCAGTATTCCAAAACTCATTTTAGATGAATCAAATAAGATTAATAAAATTGTATCACATTTTATTCAATTATTTAATTCTAATTTACTATCATCATTCACTCATGATTTAATTATTTAGGTACGTATCTATTAATATTTTGTTATTTAGAATAACGGCTACGCTTAAAGTAAATTTTTTTTATTTTTGCAATTTGAACTTTCGTCTTCATTCAAATAAAATATCTGAAATAGAAATAAACATAATTCCAAACTTCATATTCGTTATATTTTCCTGTAAATCTTTATTTTAATTCTCGGACAACCGAAAATATGGAGATTAACAGTGAATATGATTATAGTGATAATAATAATAATAACAATAATAATAATAATAATAATAATAATAATAATAATAATAATAATAATAATAATAATAATAATTAAAATTAGAATGGCAAGCATTCATAAAGTGATAGAAATGTTTCGCAGTGTAACTCAATAAAATTTCAAGCAAAATAAATAAAGGAATAAGAAAATAAAAATAATAATAGTAACTATAATAATAATATTAATAACATTAGTAGCAATAATAAAAATAATAATAACAATAGTTGTTGGATATTATAATAACACAATAATTATTTAAAATTATGATTTCATTTCTAATTTTGAAAAAGAAAATATCTCGAATCTTAAAGATAATCTTTTTTTTACGTAATTCCATTTTTTTTTTTTTAATCTCTTGGTACAAACTATAATTAAATATTCACAACAATTTAACTAATTCTTTCAAAAATTTTTTTCGCTCTTTTAATAATACCCAACATAAAACTGTTCTATCAAAACGACATAAAATTTTATTGGATATTGCGATCGATTAAATTATAATAATTGAAAGTTTAAATAGCAAACATTAAAGCATCAATACTAAAATTAATGACAGTGGATCCGAAAATGCTAAAAACAAAATAAGCTATGCACAAATATGTGAATGATTATGAAATTTTGAATAATCTTTTAAAAAGTAGCAACTTAGCATTCTGTTGTAAAAATAACATGTCGGTTAATCTACAAGCAAGAATTCATTGAAATCTTACAATTAAATCATTCAGTTTAGTGCTATAAGAAACAAAATTTCACAAAAATCTCTCAAGCAGAAACAAAATTGATTTTTTGATTGATGAGTAATTTCTGTGATTTGTTTGCATGCAACTACTACACTTACCTCTTTTGATTTGCCTGACTTGTTAATAATAATGATTGGACAAATAAAGGTAAAGTTGATATGCCTCTGGCGTTGCTATGACAATCAATTTTGGTCGTCTGTCACTTTTCTCTTCTTGCTTAATCCTCATTTCATGAATAATTGAAAAAAATAAATTTTGTTGACTAAACTTTCGTTGCATCGTGCAATTCGTTATTAGTGTATGGGCAATTGCGTTGGTGGATTTAAGAAGCATACAAAAAAGTTGCAACATCACAAAAAAGTTAGGTAAATGTATTTCCATAAGCTTTTCTTTTTCCTATCTTTTTTTTTTTTTTTTTGAAAAAATATTTTTGTAAGCTTTTTTTCCTTTTTTTTTTTTTTTTTTTTTTGAAAAAAGGAAAGCTGAAATTTTTTTTTAAATGAATGTTTGAGTAACCCAACATTGTTATCACTTTAAATTTTTAATTATTAAACTTGATAAATTCAGGAAAATACGAATTTGCATTTTGGGCTTAGATGGTGCAGGAAAATCAACTGCTATATGCGCATTAGCTTCAGGTAAGGTAATCATTTTTTAGAAAAAAATGTCGATTAATCTACAAACAAAAAAGTATTAAAATCTTACAGTTACATCATTCAGTTTAATGCTTTGAAGAAAACAAATTTCACAAATGATTTTTGAATGATAAGTAATTTTTATAATTTACTACTACTCAGCTACTGCATGCAACTGCTGCATTTACCTATTTTTTGAAATAATTTTTGAATTTAAACATTACAACAAATGTATGATAAATTAGTAATCACTGATACGATTATAATGCTAGAAAGTTTATAAATTGTATTTCGCTACTTAAATACTAAGTATTATAATGGTTCAATAAATGCTGTGAAATTATCAACTTACAGGTGAATTAAATGATGTTTTACCTACGAATGGTTTTACGCTAAAAGAATTTAGATATAGAAAAGCTGAAATTATTGCATATGATTTGGGTGGTGGTGATCGGATACGCTCTATATGGAAAAATTATTATCCTGAGGTATAATTTTCAAAAGGTTAATTAAAATATTCTGGCTAGTGTTGGATTTCATACAAATGTACTTTTTGTCCTTGTCGTTCTCACCAACCACTTGTTATTTCATAGTTCTCTAATTTTATGTCGTGTACAATTATCGCATCAGACCAGAATAATAAATTATAAATTACAAAACTGACACCTTTACCAGAACCCAAAGGTGTAAACAAAGATGTGTGTTGATATCCGTCAGCAATAAAATAGCCTTTTTTATCCTCATCAAGCAATATTTTTTGTTTTTTTTTCTTTTTTTTTTTTTTTTTTTTTGCTTTCTTAACCTTTCCTTTCGTATGTCTTTTTCTGATGTCCATTTTGAATCTCCGTGGAGCGATTCTGTCTTTTTAAATGGACACCATTTAATTATTCTCTCTCTTAAATTCCACAAAACAATTATTGAAACAATGATAGGCAGTACAGAAGATGTAATTAATTTAATTGCAAGTTCAGAGCCATATAACTCTGGATGATGCCAACAATGTTGTAAATGATCGAAAATTGTTGGCCAGAGAGCCTGAGGGAAAGGAGTTAAACTAGGGTCAACCGCTTTAAAATCTACACCATCTGGACCATCAACAAACAGATGGAACAATATTTCAGATAAATAGAAGCAAAACTCCAGTATACTGGAAACTACAACATCTCCTATCAAAATGTTCCGTAGATGGTTTCCACTATGACTCATAAATTACTTTCTTTTATTTATACAAATTTATAAATTTTTATTTAAAAATCTAGGATATAATATTTCGGAAATATTTCTTTTTCCCTCGTTCATTCTTTGAAGTTGAATGATAATATTCATTACATTCTTAATTAATGTATGGCATCGTTTGACCTGAAGACATGCCGAAGTTTGCTTGCATAACCGTCAATTTTATTTGCTCAAGGGCATTGCTGGACTATCCACATGAATGGTTGATATTGACCCTGAGTGACCAGTGTTTATCGCTTTAAGGAAACTAAAAGTTTCTAGCCCACGTAGCTCGCCAACTATTGTTCTATCTGACCTTAAACGTAAGCACCCTTTTCAACACTAATTTATAGTACTCCTCTTTACTTATATTTTTTCTGAACTCACCGAAAAATTTTTCTTCACTTTCTGACTTATTAGTGGAATTGATGACAAGTCTTTGATCATACTGCTAATATAAAACTCATTTCCTCAAGTGATGATGGGGTACTTGTGAATTTTCCAATACATTATTGATTTTCATCTTCTAGCCATAGATCCACGGAATAATTTTCTCTTGCCAAAACATATCCATACAATTTATAAGGTTTTTCTTGCTTCGACGGCTGAGCAGTAATTATGGGAATTTCCTTGTATACCTTCTCTGAATCGCAATTTATTATGCTAATATTCAAATATTTTTTCATTCGATTATTGCATAATTCTGATTTACCTGAAGCCGTAATTCCTGTGATGATTATTATACTATCTTTCATTTATATTAATTTGATTACTATATAATAGAGTGAAGCAAAAATTTGAATTCTACAATCTAAAGTTCGGGTAGGTACTTTTATGGCAGAAAACAACGATAACAATTTTTTTACTAAGTGTTTTTCAAGCAGGACTTATGGTTATGCAGGGAGAAGTTTTTTTGTTATCGTTCGATTTTTTTTTTCTTTTTTTTTTTGTCAGAAAAAAGTTTGCAATTATCAAGTTGCTTTCAAGAATGAAAATTATGTGAGAGAAATTGAATTAAATAAAATTTGAACTTTATTTATATACATTGATATATAAGATTTAAAAAATTAGGTATTTGCTGTAATCTATGTTATTGATGGAAGCGAACGAGATCGTATCGAAGAAAGCGGTCAATTATTGAAGAATGTTCTTAGTGATGAAGATTTGCATAATAAGCCATTTCTCGTAATTCTGAATAAAAAAGATCAAGAAAGATGTATCGATGAAATTCAGCTTACCGATCGTTTTGATCTACATAGATTAGCAAATCAATATCAGACGCAAATTCGAATAGTAAGTTAATTTTATTTGCAATACTGTAAACTAACATTCAGATTACTTGCTCTTGAATTTACCGTTGAACAGTGTGATAGAATAAGAGGATATAATTTCGATAAGTTTTCAATTACTGTAAGCTATTATAGGCTAACAAAAAGGCAATACTACTTGTCATCAAGAACAAATCCAAAAATATGATTTAAAGCGTTATTGCTTCAATGAATTATCAATGAATGTAAGGCATTATAAGTCTAATAAAAAGGCAATATTTGAACAAATTAAAGCTTTGGCTTCACAAATGAGAGCAAACAAATTGCCTCAATAAGATCTCAATGAAGAAATGTTCCAATAATTATCTTGTGATTGAAACTTTTGTTGACATAAGGCAATTCAAATATTGTTAAGGAAATTTGTCAGTCAAATGCGGGTAGTGGAAAAATGATAGATTCCACTCTTAAAGATGGCTTCGAATGGTTATTAGAGCAAATTTACAACAATTATGAAGTGTTAGGGAAAAGAGTGGACGAAGCATTGCAAAAATTTAAACGTCGTCAAAATGAGGAACGAATGAGACGAAAACATCATCTTGCTGCTACAGTTAGCAGGTATATCTGTTTATTGAGGGATTTGCTAAAAGAAGCAAATTTATGAAATGCTTCTTCAGCTAATTTCCAGTTTTTTTTTTTTTTCGTTTATAATGAAATTAAAGATTGGAATTTCCTTTCTTCTTTTTATTTTTTTTTCTGAAGATCTGCCAAATGGAAAAGCTGGTTGTTATCATCATATTAAAGTATTTTCCAGTTCAACTTCCGAGGATAAAACAAGTGAAGCAGGTACAGCAGAAGTAGTAGAACTGACTGAACAACAAATGAATGAAAATGAATTCACCAATCATTCAACGGTTATGCCTTCTACAAAATCAAATGTCAATCAAATAAACAACTTGGAAATCAGGAATGAACCAAGAAAACAGAGAAGGGTGAATTCTCGAACATATGAAACAAAAGTTTTTTTCGGTCAACGAAATTTCTAATGTGCTTCGTATACTGCAAAAAAAAAAAAAAAAAAAAAAAAAAGTGGAAAAACGAACTTGGAGATGAAAGAAGCCTGAAAAGTTGAATGTATCAATTTCATATTTTAATTTCATTGACTGATATCTTGCATAGAAAGTGTAATCTAAACATATTACAGTATTTACGGAATATGATTGATCCAGCAAGTGATTTTTCACCTGCATCGACTGATACGGGAAAAATGAAATATCCGCAAATATTTGAAGTAAAAAGATTATTCGAAGATTTGAAGGAATCGAAAAAGACAAGTGGACAAATGGATGGAACACTGGATACGAATGGTATTCACATCAAAAAGAGCAGGATACAAATTTTTTGGCATAAAGCTTCAATTTTTCAAATTAATAAATCATCTCTCGAACTTATTTTCCGGAATTTACTCGATGAAAATTTATTCGACAATCTTCCGTCTTGAATTTCTATCAATATATTTCAAATTCATAACATAAATCAACGTTTTACTAGCTTTCAGGCGATTTACATTCGAGATCAAAACCTGCTCGCATTAGTCAGATTGTGCCATTAACAGTTATACCAAAGCAACAATCAAAGCGTGCTGTCCAACCACTTCGAACGAGGACTGAATCAATTTAAAAAATCCTGTGCCTTAGTATTCAAAATGAATTATGTTTCATCTTGAGAAAATATTTCAATCAGAGGTAATAGCCAAATCATAGGATAATTTTGTATTCCACGTGCCTAAAATTTAGGGCGTCAAAGTAGGTTGCAAAGAATAAATTAGGAAAGAAGTTGTCACAGACTCAGAATTTCATTAAAGTGAACATTAGGCTACCAACAACTCAACTCCCAAAAATTGAAATGGAATTTAAGATTGTTCTTTAGCATTGCTGTGATGTTTCCTTTGCCAGAAATTCATTCTAAAGTCCCCTAAGATCGCCAAAAATATGCAATTATCGCTATTAAGGACAACTTCAATAACGAATTTTTTGAAAGAAAGTACCAGCATCAAATCAGCACTTTTCTGAACTGAAATTCAACGCAATGAAAGAATCGCCCCATTTCTTACTAATTTTTCCGCTCGAATTTCTATCCCTAAATTCATTGCGTTTCTTGAAAAATGAATTCTAAACATATGTTACTTCCAAATTTCTCTAAATAGCTATCCTATATTATTCCATTCTTCCTGAAATGTGATTTCTAATTCTCCGGTATTTGTGCCTTAAAGAATATGTGCTGCTTTCAAATGATGTTTATGTAAAATTTTAAAGCAAATTTGTTAATTCAAAACAACAATATAAGCATACAGAATAAGCGTCATATGAAATTACTTAATCGAAAAGACCAAAACCCATATCATCGTCTGATTCTTCTTTTGCCTCTTCTTTCTTATCTTCCTTCTCTTCTGCAGCTGCTGCCACGGGTGCTGCTGCTGCTGCTGCTGCAGACGGTGCTGCTCCTGCTGGTGCACCACCGCCACCACCAACACTTGAACTGATGTTAGTTATCAATGACTGAAAAAGTCACAATACACACAATGAAAACGGAATTTAGGAATTTATAAAAACAAAAAGCTGGAATTAAATTCAGAAAAAAAAAAATGACGTAGTTTACATCTCCATTTTCTCTGTTTCTTTTATAAAAAGGGAAAAATTTCAGTTGAAAAATAGCTTTCAATACTTCTCCTGAAAATCAAAACGATGGTTACAATTAATAGTGCACACTTTCACATCAACTCCTTCCAGAGCCTTAGCAAATAATCCTGGCCAGAATGGTTCAACATCAACATGCGCAGCCTTCAAAAGAGTCGAAATTTTGTCACCAGTTATCGCAACTTCATCATCTTGCAAAATAAGTGCCGCATAAACACACGCCAACTCCTGGTTTGCCATTTTTCCTGTTATGCAAGTGCACGTCGCTATCAAGCCTTAGCTCTATTCGAGAACAATGCACTTTGTCTGAAGTGATGTTTAAAAAACATTAAATCCATTTAAATCGATAAATTATTTTTTCTTTTCTTTCTTTGTTTTATTGAAATCCCAAAAATTTCAAAGAAAAAACCGTAATTGCTCAACCCATGATGACAGAGCCTACTTAACTCGAACATAAAATAGTCTTCATAAATTCGTTTAGTATATTCTCATTGGCACAAAAAATAGGCAATGAGCCTATTTGTAACAAC
Organism: Onchocerca volvulus; assembly: GCA_000499405.2. Lineage (NCBI taxonomy): Eukaryota > Metazoa > Nematoda > Chromadorea > Rhabditida > Onchocercidae > Onchocerca > Onchocerca volvulus. The sequence continues at coordinate 9,999,497 of HG738137.1, read as the reverse complement.
TACTTTCTTTAGATGAAAATAAGTACGCATATCAAGACTAGGAAATGACAGCAACGAAAAAACTGAAAAAGCTATTTTGTAAAAGCTATTTACAAGAATAGCTGTGTATATACTAGTATTACTGGTATGCGATTCATTTACAAGATCAATATTTCGACAGCAATTTCAAGAATAAATTGTAAACGTTTCAGTCCAAACCTCTCCAGATCTACTTCACTTATCAAGCCTAAAAACATGATTCATAATGATAAATAAATGTTTATGTCGAATAAACGACCGATTCAGACATACACTTTCAAATCATAATATTTAATCTCATGAAAACAATAACAAATACAGAGTAAAAAGACATTAAAATCCTCAAGCAACCAATACACAGGCACCGCCTACTGCCTTGATTTTCTTTTCCGCTGAATGTGAAAAATATTTCGCTTTGACTATAACAGGCTGTTTCGGTAGAAGACCTTTCCCAAGAACTTTGAAATAACCAGCTCGGACGACATCAATTACTGGTGCCTTATCTTTCTTTTCAGCATAAACTTTGCGCAAATTCTCTGACACTAATGACCATAGCTTGTCAATGTTTACTGTCGGGCAATACAGTCGGTTACGTCTCAAGTGAAAATTTCGCATACCCACCTAAAAGAATTATTTAATTTGTTTCAAATATTCGATAATCTATATTACGGCAATGCATTTAAATCTTTCATTATAATTCATTCGACAATTCACTGCATCACAATTATTAAATAATCTTGTCAAAGTAAAATAAAACCAGCTCATTTTTAAATGAAATCGAAAATCATTGCGTTGCTTTAAAAGTCTGAAGATGAATAAGACACTTATAGCTCTCTATCTCTTGTATGGAAATAGACTAAACATGCCGTAAGCTATATAATGAATACAGGAATATGCATATGCCACTATGACAAAAAATGCTAATCTATTGTTCTGTTCTCAATTACAAGAAATACAAAAATATTAAAAATACGCACAAGACAAAAAAAGATTTGCAAATAAAAAAAAGACAATTTGTCCCTATCTTTATTTAACGAAGAGTTAAGTTCTAGATGAATAGAAAGGTAAAATTGTATTTTCATGGCAGGCCAATGCGATGGTAAAATACTTCATGAAAGTAAGCAATAATGAAACCTTTCCAAAATAACCGGGATGGTATTTGTCAAAGTTGATGCGATGATGGTGTTGTCCACCAGCATTACCTCTGCCACCTGGATGTTTACGATGTTTTCCGATACGTCCGTGTCCGTGTGATACGTGACCTCTTAGTTTCCTTGTCTTTTTCTTCGATGTGGCCATTCAAAACCTGCAAAAGAAAAATAGATCATCACTGAAATCGACAATTTTTTCGAGATGACCTAACTTAAAGCATCGTTTTTAACGTATCAGTGGTTTAATTGATGAGTAGAGATGCGAGAGTTACGTAACGAATAAAATTTAAGCCAATTAATCAACATTTTATGATGCTAAATCATGACATGCTGAGGAGAGAAATCAAACATCCCCTAAATAATGAATCTAAAATGCAAGACACGCAAAATTCGTAGTACCACTTAGCCTTTTAACGTCTCACGTAACGTGAACCACACAAGGGTCACGCCATCAGCTGATACCTAAGGCCATCGTACGTCAGACATTCCTACCTACATCATCCATCTCATCGAGCATCCCAAAAACCAAACTACTGAAGCATTTCAGACCAAGAATATGAAAATGAAATCCCAGATTACGAGATGATTTTGGATATCCTAGAGTCTTTTCTCATCTAACTGTGGTAAAGTAGGAAGAATGAATAAGTTTTTTGTCAAGATTTTAATTTTTTATATGTTCTGAATCCCTATTGATAGTATGTAAAATGTTAAGATGCATATGAATGCTTATATGAAACATCTCATGGACACCATTTAGTTACAACATAACTAGGTTTCCCTGATAAAGATTGTTGTCTGGATTTGGTTCGTCAACGTTTTAACATGAACAGAATGAATTTTCTACGAGATCTAATGTATCCTTTCCATTCGATAGATCAATATATCGTATCTGTGTGAAGAAATGATCTTAGATTTATATACTGTTGTGCATAATGAAGAGGAGTCACCGGATTGGATGTTTCTTGTTTTAACTATCAGAAGAAGTTGAGTTTACGGGTCATTTGCTCGGAATTAATCGGAATGAAAATATCACGTGCCTCTTTTTGTCTTATTATTCTTTTTCATGAAGAATTTTCAGACACTTTGCTTATGCGTATTTCTTAGGAGTTTCTCTTCTGGAACCATCGTTTTGGCTTGTTTTGTCAACGATGCAGTAATTGAAGTTTTATCTTGATCTTTCTAAGACCACTTATGAAATTCCCATTTTGATAGTTTAACAGTTTGACATGGAATTCGAGATTATATAGTTTTTCGTGTGGTACCTACATGATTAAGTACTAGACAAAAGTAGCATTGTTACAGTAAAAAGATAAAGATAAACATGTGACATGTGCGCAACAAAATGTTTTTATTTGTCGGGATAGTATTTTTCCGGCTGACTTATTTCCTATGTGTTTGTTTAGGATGAGAAAGAAATGTCTGTTTTACCATGTTTCGAGATTTATAGCTATTTATTAATTGTTAAGAGTATCATGAACTGTAATTTTCCGTGTGAATCAAATTATTATTCTTTCTGAATGAATCGAATGTTTCTGAATCCAGTTCAGAGCTACTGTATTAACTATAACTTCCATTACTGACAATTAATTTTTATTATAGGAAGAAAAAGAAAAGAATGGCAGCAGTGGGAGAGAAATTAATGAAACGTTTGGTCCAACTTGGAGCTACGATGGCCATTGGTGCGGGCGTGATATCGAAAGCATTGTATAACGGTTTGTTTTCATGGCTTTTTCATTAAATAGCTAAATAATGTAGTATTGAGTTCTAGCTCTTTTATTGGGACAATAAATAGTCGAATATTGAGTGCTATGAAATAATCTTGTAGGTAGGTAGCTAATTAAATAATCGAATATCAAGTTTATTGAATAACATACTTTGTTTAGGTATGAGTATTAGAAACATATAAATTCATTGCGTAATTTGTAAGTTCAGCAGTTTCTTGAAGCATAATTTAAAAGATTCATTTATTCAAGTTTTTTTTTTCTGCTTATAATTAATACTTTGAAATAAATTTTTGGAATATTAAACGGATAAAGTTTTAAAAGTCATAGAATTACTTTATATTGAAGATCATGGAAATGATATTATACATATTTTTCAAAAATAAACGGAAATATTTTGGGAATTTAAAAAAAGGAAATCATTGAAGCTTCTGTTATTACAGTTGATGGTGGGCAACGAGCTGTAATTTTCGATCGTTTCACTGGGGTAAAGCCAGATGTTATCGGCGAGGGAACACATGTGTTGATTCCAGGAATCCAAAATCCAATTATTTTTGATATTCGGTCAACCCCAAGAGTTATCTCCACGATTACAGGAAGTAAAGGTAAGATGTTTTCTTTTTTTCTGTTTTCCTTCGATTTTGAAAAGAATAAAAAAAACAGTCAGAAGGAATGAATAAATTCTCATTGTTATATAGAAGTCTCTAATAGTATATAAAATTTTTTTTAAAGAAATATAACTTCAATGAAATGGTATTTTTTTCTTTTTTTATTAATTTTATTTTAGACCTACAAAATGTGCAAATAACACTGAGAGTTTTGCATCGACCCGAACCGAATAAGTTACCGAATATATATTTGAACATTGGACGAGACTATGCAGAGAGAGTGTTGCCTTCAATTACAAATGAAGTTTTGAAAGCTGTCGTTGTGAGTAATCACATTTTTAAAGCATTTAACCCTATTTTTTCCATATTGCATCTAAAGGTATTGCATCTAGCTTGTTCTTCTTGATAAGACATACATGGTGATCGTGAATTTCCTACAGGAGCTAAGATGTTCCCTTCAAACAGATTTTTTGTTAAATCATTCATTATGGGTTTGTTTTTGTGTGTTGTTATTATTAAATTAGGATTATTTAGAATATTAGAATCTTTACCATAATCTTTTCTTATTATTATCATATTATTTAGCAGAAATATTACTTTTCTTTACCTCTTCCGAAGAAATTTATTTCCAGAAATTGTTCTATTGTCGGAATAGTCGCGTTTAATTTCAGGCGCAATTCGATGCACATGAAATGATCACACAGCGAGAAAGTGTCAGTCATAGAGTTTCTGTTGAATTATCGGAAAGAGCCAAGCAGTTCGGCATTTTATTAGATGACATTGCTATTGTAAGTCTGATGAAGCTTTTTAATTCACTGTGAAATTCAGTTAGAACATTTAACCATGGTATGGAAAGACAATGATTAAGCGATATCAAAGGATGCCGCTATTTGTCCATTCTTATCTATATAATGAACTATTATATAACAATATAGGAAATATCAAATACTTTTTCTTAAGAATGGTCAATTCATGACTTCAAATGCGAACTTGTATAATTAGAAATTTTGTGTTTTTATTTTTTTACTGTTGTTACTACATCAGCTAAAAGTACTATAGATCAAAGCTTAATTTTAGATTCCTATATCTTAAAAAACTTTTCTCTTAGGTTTATTCTCTTAATGATTCTTCGCCCGATACATAAAGATACTCGGACAAGAAAAATTTTGCAGTGTTAGCTCATTCTTTTATTTTGGATACAGCAGCAATAGCACAAAGAAATCTGTCATTACTATCGATTGTCACATTAAAATAGATGATCGGATAGTTTTGCAAATAGCACAAGAATTGGAATTTATATAGTTTTTTGTTTTTTGAAATTGCATTTCAGTTTATATTCAGTTTCCTAACTTTTAAAATTTGCGAAAAATTTTCAGACACATCTGTCTTTCGGACGTGAATTTACAGATGCTGTAGAGATGAAACAAGTGGCACAGCAAGAAGCTGAAAAAGCTCGTTATCTTGTCGAAACAGCAGAACAAATGAAAGTTGCAGCTATAACAACTGCAGAAGGTGATGCACAGGCAGCTAAACTTTTGGCTCAGGTAAGATATATATATATATATATATATATATATAAACGCAACTTTCGTATATATTCCAGGAATATTACAATATGATGATTGATTTTTTGAGAATCATAGTTAATAACAGTTTAGTTAGTAATGGTAGAACATAAAGCGTTAAATGAACTCTTGTAAATGTTTCTGAACAGTGTCATTTATCATTATATTTTAAATAGAATGTAACATTCAATATCAATGGTATTATGCAGGCATTCAAAGAAACTGGTGATGGTTTAATCGAATTGCGGAAAATTGAAGCAGCAGAAGAAATAGCTGAAAGGATGGCGAAATCTCGAAATGTTGTGTATTTACCGAATAATCAAAATATATTGTTCAATTTACCAGCAGTGCAATGAAACAAGATTTTCTTTGATTTGAATGATGTTTATGATTGAATAGTATTGTCGTGCAAATTCAAATTTTTATTCTCTTCTGCATTAGTATCTGCTACGGTTTTCATATTTGATTTCATTTTGTTATTATTGTTATGAATTAGTTATGTTCCTGTTTTACTTAATTTTATAAAATATTTACGTTTTCGCTCATATTTTTAAAACAGTTAAGACGGTAATTAGCTGTTATATATTTTTTCCTTTTTTTTAAAAAAGACTTTTTCATGCAATTAATGATTTCAGATCTATTAGATGAATCTTAGCCTGACGTATGTTGACGCCTTATTTGCGTCCTTAGCAACGCATAAGATCAGGAAATTCCTGAGAAGATTTTCTGTCTATATGATCTATATGATCAGAAATAAGATCAAATACCAGAAAACTATGCAAAAATATGTAAAAGATTGTTTTCTGTAATATTTGAAGTTGTTGCTATACTGTTTTAGTTAAGTAGAAAGTTCCACTTCATCTCTAGTTTCGGATGCGCTGCTGTAAAGTTTTTTATTAATACCTATGTTAAAAATAATAAGAGGAAAAGTACTCCGTGAATATTTTGTTTGATTTCTCAAACCAATATGTCTGAATTCGATATCAGTATTAAGTGGAAAGGAATTTGGAAGTGTATAAATATGGTTATATTATGAATTTATTTGCTGATCTGGTTCCAGGAAGGACCGTTTGGGTTTTGAAAGGCCAGAATGCCTTTGTCTTGTCGATTTTATGCAAATCAGTTTCCGGACGTGGAGGATACGGTCATGGTAAATATACGCCAAATTGCTGAGATGGGAGCCTACGTATCGCTACTGGAATATAATAATATAGGTATATTTCTATTTCTAGTATCGGTATTATTTTCTTTTCAGTATTATTAAAGGATTCAGATATATGCTGAAAACATTTAATGATGTGATAATGCTGTTATGAGTCTTTATTGCCTCTTTATTCTTATAAATAATATTGAAGTGTTATCGTTAGTTGTTCTGGTATCACTGTGAAGCGTCTGGGACAATAGCAATAGTTTCAGAATTTTTTTAAATTATGCATTAAGATGTTTACCCATTTTAAATTTTTAAATTAATTAACATCAGTATACTACAGAGGGTATGATATTGCTATCAGAGCTTTCACGGCGTCGTATTCGTTCAGTAAATAAATTAATCCGAGTTGGTCGAAACGAATGTGTTGTTGTTATACGTGTTGATAAGGAGAAAGGTTATATCGATTTATCGAAGAGGCGAGTTTATTCGAAGGACTCGATACAATGTGAGGAGCGGTTTGCAAAGGCCAAAGCTGTCAATAGGTAATTGATCTATTTGATGGAATTATTGTTTAGTTCTGCTTTGTACTCAGAGTTCATCAAAAGAAAGTATTAAGCTAAAATATTCTCTATAAATGAATCTTCTCATAAAAACAGCCGTACATAATAGTAATTTTGTCTGTCTTTCGGAGTATGAATAATTTGTTTTGTTCCCTTATTATTACTTGTCCCTCAGCAATTTTTCGATATTATTAAGACATCAGCATACGTTAATCTATGACATTATATCGATTTGTTTTTTTTATTCGTTAGTTTCGAATATTAATAATTTAATACAGTCTTTTTCCTCCTTACGATATTATCGAATGACTGATGTCGTTAACTTCTCAAAGTTATTAAAAATTGTGAGAAGATGTAATAATTGTATCAGTTTGCTTTTCCTTTAGGGTCGAATTTTTACTTGTGTAAGTTGAGGAATATTTGTTAATTTCACAATTTTCTGTAGTATTCTTCGACATGTGGCCGATCAGTTGGGTTATGATTCCGAAGAGCAGCTAGAAGAACTATATGATAAAACAGCGTGGTATTTCGATAGAAAACTAAAAAGAAAAGGAGCAGCGTTTGATATTTTTAAGAAAGCTATCAGTGATCCAACTGCCTTGGATGAATGCGACATAACATCGGATGTTCGAGAGAAACTTCTGATAGATATTAAGTAAATTATTTAAGTTTTTTTAATTTTATGTATATATGAATTTTCTAATATGAATATGTGAGCTTTTTTCTTTTCAACAGAAGTTAGAAAAAGGAAAATAAAAAAGTACGCAAAAACCTAACGATTTATGTGATCACTGAAAAAATCAAACTGTTATGAACTTCTTTTCAAGGAGTTATATTTAATTTAATCGAATTACGGTTAAGGTTCTATTGATGAACTAATCAAAAGAAAATTTTGTGGCGTTTCAGAAAAAGACTGACTCCACAGGCCGTAAAAATTCGAGCCGATATTGAAGTTTCGTGTTTTGCATATGATGGAATAGATGCTGTGAAAAATGCCTTGATCAAAGGACAGAAATGCTCAACCCCGGAAATGCCAATCAAGGTGATTTGAATAGTAATTAACCTATGCTTCATCCCAAGACTCAGAAAATATGTTTGCAAATTTTTGTGCGCATATTTTCTAAACTAATTAGGTAAAAAAGGGTTGGGATAGCACTGAAATTCATAATTAGGAGATTTTCACATCTAGATTTTTTCTTCAGATTTTTAGATCGGTTGACAAGACATTCTTTCTCATTTATTTGTTAAGTATTATTTCATTATAGATCAATCTTATAGCAGCACCACTTTTTGTTGTTACGACGCAAACATTAGAAAAAAGTGAAGGTTTGGAAGCAATTAATAAAGCTCTTGATTTAATCAGAAAAACTATCGAGTCTTATCAAGGGACCTTCAAAACTATTATGGCTGTAAGTTGATTTTAAATTCCGAGTTTATTTGGTTTTGATAGAAAGTTATTGATTCAAATAAGACTTAATTGTTTGGAGATATTTTGATGAGCTTTGTTAAAATCTACGTCATAGTTCATAAAAAATCAATATGTTTTGACTAATATGTTGGAATCCATTAACTTATCAACTTATAAGACTGTAAGCTATAGCATGCTGAGTGAGAATCTATTGTGATGTTCTGAAATGCAACACTATCGTATTAGATTGCAGTCATTTTTATGAGGATTCCGCCGCAGTACATTTTTCATTTTGATTTAATTCTTGAAATTTCAGCCGAAAGTAGTAACAGATTTGGATGAAGAAGAAATCAGGAAGCGAATGGAATTGATGGAAACTCTTGTTGAAGAATTAAGTGGTGAAGAGGGTAGCGATGATGATGGTTTGGTTGCACCAAAAGAATTAGATCAGCAAGCAGATGCTGAGGAGGCAACTCGGAGGGATAAAAGTGATAATGATTCTGACGAACTTGACGAATGATTTAAAAAATGCAATGATTGTGAACTAACAAAGAATATGTAATTCTATAGGGGGATAAGAAAAGAGATTATGGGAAGATTTCTGAGACTTTGTTTTTTTAATAAACATTTTTGGTAGATTTTAAAAAGATGCGGTACGGTGAACTTGTGTAAAGATTTTGTTCTGAAACTTTTCTGATATTTTTCTTTCCCCTAACTTTTCATATATCAGAAAAAATCTTCCGTCATCGCAGTTTTATTTCCGCAGTTAAGTTGCAATTAGTATTTTTGTTGTGTTAAACCATACAGATTCCGGAAACATCTCGTTGTTAACATTTATCCTTTTTCTTATCTCTGAGTTTGTTCGTTGTTTCAGATTTTTTTTGTGGTCAAGTCGTCATCTATGTAAAAAAGAAAAAAAAAACTTTGAGAAGGATAAATGGTTTGCATTTTTATATTTGTACAAGAAAATTTGTTTACGATTGCATATACAAAAAAAAAAGTATGAAAGACTGGGTAAGATAACGAAAGTTTTGACTTTTGGATCGAGAAGAAAAGAGTTTCACGTATGTTGTCGGAATAAGTATCATATATTCTGTTTTCTTCTAATTTGAAAAAAATCATTGAAGTTTCTAATTTATATTCATCTTTTTTTTTTCCCATAAAATGATATTATTGGTTGGATTACATACAATTATGAATCCGGATAAGCATTTTAAGAGTTAAAATTTAAGTTTATCTTGTATTTGTATTATTTTCAAAAGTTTCAAGTGCAAATTACTGGAAAATCGTTGTGAATTATTGTGATTAGTCGTGAACGTGCAGTGAAATCGGTAGTAACGAGAAAGGAAAAAATTCGAAGATGATTGAGATTTGCTGGAATTTATCATAGTCAGGATATTGGTGATGGTGTGTAATTGATAGCACTGTATATAATGAAGAATTTTGGTAGCAATGGTGAAAGTGAAAGTAGCAGAAGTACAATGAATGGAGCCAGGTGTGAAAGGATGAGAGGAGGATTGTTCCACCTATGATTTACTGTTAAATTTACCTGATAAGAAAAGATAGGTTACAAACTGTCTTAAGAACAAGTTCTAGTGTTTAGTGACATTACCAATGAACTCATTGGAAATATCAATGGCATATTTTCATTTTTCCAACAGAGAAAACTGTTGATAACTGTTTTATATTTAAATGAATAGAAAAAATATGGAAAATTGTTGGGTAAATTTAGTAAGAATAATGTATCATTTTGAAAATGTTATCATTAGAAAGTGAAGTAAGGAAAAATTAGTTTCCGTTTAAATTTCATCAAGAAAAAAAAAAAAAAGTAGCAATGGCAAAAGAAATAAATCATTCTGTATTCGTTAATTTTACAATAATTTTCTTTTTCTGTTTGATATTTCCAAGAAATATTTCTTTTTTTTTTTTCTTTTTATCCTAGAAAATATCATTTTTTCTTTTTTGAAGCATTTATTTTGCAGCAGAAAAAGAGAAAAAATTACTGAACACTTTTTTTTTTCGGAAGAAAATGTTCCTTAACTTTTTTTAAATTTAGTTAGTTTTTTGAATTATATGTATATATATCAGTTACAGGAATCCTCATTATATATTCATATATGTATAATAACCTTTCCGGTGAATACTTTCGATCTAATTTTAAAATTATATAAATTGTTCAAATTAAAATTGCTTTCAAAATTAATTGACCATATGAATGATATCTGTCTGAAAGTGGCATCGCAACGAATTGAAACATTTCTTATAAACTGATAAGAGCACAATAAGCAGATAAAATTAATTAAGCTTGAATTGTTAGTATTATAAATTTCTTCCGGGAAATCAATGATAGATGCTTGATCATCTTCAATATCATTCGTTAATTTGGTATTAACCCTATGATATTTATTAGCAAGATGGTCTAGAAAGATGATGAATATTCTATAAAATGGAAAAAGAAATACTCAAAAATTCTTTACATTTGCATAAATAGGCATTTTCAAAATGATACATTAATAGTAATGTTTGCAAATTTTATAAAACAAATTCCTTATATCTGAATAATAATTCATTAAATTTCGACAAATAATTTGAAGATATGCTGTTGAATTAGATTTAAATTCTTTGCATCAATTAATATTTAGATAAATGCACTAGATGTGGATTATAGTAGAACTGCAATAAAATTTTAATTTCAGGATGAATGACAACAATCAAATGAATCTAGAATTCAACACATGATCTCCTTGCTTTGTTTTCGATAGATATCAATCATCAGTCTGTGATTTGACATTTAAAATAATTAGGATATCAAAACAGTAAAAGGACAAAATGTCAGCGAGATTATTTGTTGACATTTCATGTTTTTATTTATTTTTTTTTTTTTTTTTTTGAAATTCCGTATTTTACCGAATTTCTTGTATTTTTCCATACTTCCTGTTGATTGATTTTGAGAAAGAAAAATGCAAAGGAATTTATGAATTGTTAAATTTAATGATATAGCAGAAATTAGTGCAAACAGAAAACGTTTATCATTGTATTGAAAGAAGTATAGCCGTTCATGATAATAATAGTGATAATGATAATAATTTGCATTGATGCAAGGATGATTAATAGTTACCTAAATGAGTATCAAAGAAACATATAAAATTTCGTTAATGTCTAACCTTCTTTTTTTCTCTTTTTTAAAAAATATTAATAATAATTGAAAAATGAATTAATAAATAAATACTGATAATTTCTGTTTACTAATTTTAAAACGATATTAACAAACTTACCCAAAAAATATTGTTTCACATAATCTAAATTTATTAGTAATCATTACAACTAACCATTTATTTATTAAATAAAACAATGTGCATATAATTTCCTATCCTTACATGTTTATTAGCTTTCTTGTAATATAATTCCAATCATTTTTATACAATTTCCGTTATTCAGATATTAAAAGGTTGCAACAAAGTACAATATTCATTTATTCAAGACACAACTGTACATGAGAAATAAATATTTGAAATACAAAACGAACAATTGGTTTATTTTTTTCCATCTTTTATTAATTTAATTATTATTGGTCAACTTAATGTCAATACAAAGCGTTTCATTGGATGATAATAATACTATGGTAAATAATTTAACATTAATTATGAGTAATAACTTATCATTTTTACCTGGCAAATAATTATTGGTTTGAAATTTCATAATAAGTATTTAGTAATTTTTCTTAATTTTCATCAGGAAAAAAAAAGCTCCTATGATATAATTATATCAATTTAATGATAAAATTATACGAATTCAGTTTATTCATTTTATTTCTATCCTTACCAATCTTCCCATCTTTTCATCAAAATATTCATTAGATAAGTAGGTAAATTATTGAAAATATTCGAGAAGTTTTTCCAAAATATTTTCTTCGTCACTTATATTGCTATTGATTTATGAAGTTTTTTAATTGCATTTGAAATTAATTTTAATTTAAAAGTTTTAATGAAGGAAAGAATTTGTTACAAATAAAATTTTTCAGTAATATGGAAGTTTTCAAGAATGGTCTACATGCTCATCTAAAATATTATAAATCAATAGAAAGATCTTCTTGAATTATTGGAGCATATAATACATGTTAGTTTTTCATATATTTACGGTGTTCGACTTTGACAAGGTAGAATCTGATTTAACAAGGTGAGACAAAAAACATAAAGTATGATGATTTCAACAAACGAATTTCTGGATATTATATTGCTATATAGCTTATACACGATATTTGATTTTCCATTTCGAATTGGATCATAATTTCATGTTTGCTATAAATATCTTTCGAGATATCATGGAATTACCAAAATGAAACTTCAACAATGCATTAATATCTTGCTTTTTTTTGATATATTCATTTATTAGGAAAATTTTTATTTCAAATAATTTATATGAATTATTGCGAAGAATACATTTATTTTCCAAATTAAATTTCGATATGCCCAAAATAAATTCCGATATGCTACAATTTGCTCAACTAATTTCGTTATAAAAACTATTCATTTCCAATTCATTAAAAAAAAGAATTTAATCGGAAATGTTATTTAATCCGTTCTGCTTTTTTTTTTTTTGCAACTTGATAAATTCTGAAATTTACGATAATTTAGGAAATTTTTACAATAAAATAGTTTATAAAAATTTTTGCAATCATTCTTTTTTTATGTCATTATATATATGATTAATAATCAAATATTTTTTTGGCTCTTTTGCTTTAATTTTTTTTCCTAAAAAACGAAAACATTAAGCGAAACTGTTTACATTTTAGCTAAATATAAATATTCAGTAGTAAATTTACTCATGTAAAGGACTGTTTGTTCAAAGAAATTTAAATTTTTCTTTATTAGTAAAGAAATTTAATTGCATTCAATTGCGTTTTTTTTTTTTTTTTTTTTGATGGGAGTTGATTACATTTCTCGATATGATCATATTATAATTTATAGAAGTTGCACAAACAAAAAAAAGAAAGCGTAAAATTGATATTCAATATTATTTATGCAAAGACATAATTGCTCAGCTTAATGCATAACAATTGATTGATTAATCAATTATTTTCAATTTAAGGATTGAAAAAAATTAAGAAAGGAGAAATTTTATTATTATCTTATCATGTTCTTCCTGTTTCCTGATTTTTTTTCTGCTCGTTTTCTTCTTTGATAAATATTAATGAATAAAAATAAAAATCTCTCTTTGTTTCATCCGAAATAAAATGTTCGCTAATTAATCAGATGCTTGGAAAAAAAGAAGACATCTTTTGAAGTTGTATATTAAAGGATGAGGGTAAAGTTTTTCAAACTTTACCTTCTGCAATCTTTCATCATTCAAAATTTTAAACTTCATTTTGCTATCATTAATTCGCTTATTCTTTCTTTTACTCTTCACTCTTTTCGTTCCTTCCGAATTCTATTCTAATTAATGATTAAAATGATAAGTTTTCCGATTTTATCATTCTTATCAACTAAAAGTTATCTGATTTAAAATCATATAAATTTAATGATAGTTTGCAATACAACTACCAACAAATGATAGGTTTTTGAAATGATCATTTATTGATGTCAAATATTTAATCAATGTTAACTGATTTCCAAACATGATGATTAATTATAGCTTTTAATTGGAACGAAACAGAGATAAGAGGAATATTTGTCTATTATTATCCATCTTTTTGCATTCACTTATTTTTGAGTCAAATTTTTTTCAATCTCATTATGCAAAAGAAAAAAATTATGGAAGAAAAAAACTATGAATCATTTGTCCAACAATTATTATTTTGCGAGTTTCGGTTAAAACAAAACATATCGAAGTTTTTCAAATTATTTCAGATAAGTCAAAAAAAACTTCTTTAAATTTTTTATGGTAGAACTAATTATATAGTTTTAACGGTTTAATCTTTTGATATAAAATACAATTTTATATCAAAAGAAATTTTTTTTTCTTTTGGAATAATTTGAAAACTTCGAACAATTATGGAAATAACAAATTACATATTTGTTGTAAAATACGATTAAAAAAAAAGAAAAAAAAAAACAGAGTAGATGTTTCCGAAATTATTATTTTTTTTTCTTTGTGTTAATCCAAGATTTTTTAAACAGTTAAAACTCTTCGATTTAGTTTTGCACAACCATCAAAACAATAGATTATTGATGAATTAATTATAATTAAAAAAAAAAAAAAACCTGTTGAAGAAAATATACGAGCAGTTATTGCTGAAATTTTCAGTTTATTAAAAAATTTTGATTACAGTTACCCAAAAATTTCTTACATTTCTAAGAAGTTTAATATTCTAATAAAATAACAAATTTAATATTTATATGCGAAAGATAATAAAATAAAAAATTACTGGAAAAATACCTGCATCAAACTGTTATGATGCATAACATATTGAAACAAAAAAAGAAATGAAGAAAAAAAAAAAACTCTTTTCCGGAATGTTTGTTAGTGAAAATTTGCATCGTCAAACTAATCTTCTTATAAAATTCGGATAACTCAACTAATCTAATTTAATCTGGAACAAGAAAAAAAAAATCCTATTACTTAACTGAAATAAGAAAAGAAGTAAACAATGCTCTTCCGGAATGTCTGCGATTCAAAAATTTATTATCTCTGATTATTTCTGCGATAAAATTCGGGAATTTCAGTTAATCTGAAAAAAAAAAAAAACAGAAAACTTCAAATATGCTTTCATGAAATGTATTTTTATCACGAACTAAAATTACACGATAACTTATGATTTCATCAAAAAACCAAAAGTCAAAAGTTGAGTATAGAATAATTACACTATGAATAATTATCATAGTATTGTTATTCAATAGGCAGCTTTTTCGAGAAGTTCTCAGCAATATTTAAACTTTGAATAATGAAATGACCTTATATTAAATAATTCCAAGGAGAAATAATACTTGTATCACAAAAGAATATTTCCGAAAAACTCTCTCATTTAAAAGATTCATCTCTTCTTGAAATATGCAATAATAGAGTTTGTTATCTAATGATGCAAATCTTTTATGCATGAAATTTGCAATTAGTTATTGAAAAATCATGAAATCGAATAGCTTCATCTCTAATCGACATGATAGAATGAAAAAAATTGCTAGAACTGAATTATGCATAAAATTTTTGGGAAAGTTGTAGGCCAGAAAATTTGCTCCGAGTATTTTGAATATTTTCCAAAAATTCGAATCCTTTTTTTTCTTAATTAGAATGTTAAAAATTTGCTTCAATTTTGTACTCTAACTAATATGAATATATTGGATGTATATGCAAACTTCAAAATAATCAGATAAATTGTAAGACAAGATACCTCTTTCAAAATTTTAGGCATTATTTCTGTCCATAAGTTTTGATATAAAGTTAAAACTTCCGGTAGCATGCTGTCATAACATTCATGAAAATATCATACTACTTCAAATAAATTATCGATATAATTTCAAATTTATTATTTCATTCATATTTTGCGAATTTGAATAAATTGCTGAGAAGTATTAAAAAAATATCTTAGGAAAAAGGAAAAAATCAACGAATCGAACACATGGATACTTTTCATTGCGGTAATTTAGAGTATTGACGTAAAAATGATAGTAACAGTGGTGCAGATGATACTAGATATGATAACTTTAGCCATTTTTATTATCAGTTTGAATTATCATTGCATTAATTGTTAAGATAGATTTTTACAAGGGCGGGACAGTAGCACATCCACTACAGATTATGCCTTAGGGTATTTCGAATTTTACAGTTGTTATGAGATTGAAGAGGGTGTGGACATCTCAGATGAGAATTTTTTTGGTAATAGAGTGATTTGAATCGCTATCTTACGGCCTTAGTTGTTGTTGTTGTTTGTTTGTTTGTTGCCGTTACCTGGAAGAGCATAAAGTGGCAAGAATATTGGATTATGATGACAAGTGATTACTTTATCAGTCGTAGTGCTAGTGGTACTCAATTGGCGTTACAGTTGATGATAGAATTCATCGTTATACTTGGGCCTACTCAAGCCTGTATGAGTGGACATTGCTGCCCACCTGCATCGGCACTAAAATGTCGCCCAAAACAACCGCCATGTCCTGTTCCTCCATATCCAAGGTTTGCAACCTAATTTTATCATGTTTTTCACTTACTGCTGCAAATTTCAGATTATTCATAATAATGGATTAAAAGTAAATCAAATGCTGCAAAAGTATGAGACATAATTCACATGAAATATACGATATCCAAAAATCATCATCAAAAATTGAAAAATTCAGAAAACTGTTAATTGAAATTTACTTTAGCTGTCATTTATTGCTCAATCAATGAAATATATTTGAACATTAATAAATGCATAAAGTGTTTCAGATAACGATGTGATTTTTAGAATAAAATACTTAACATTTACAAAAAGATTTTAGAAATTATGACAATGTTTATTCTGGTAAATTAAAATCTTAAGAAAATCTTGAACTAATTTTGAATTTTGACACTGATTTTTTTTTCATTTTTTTAAGAATTTTGCTTTAATTAAAATTTATTTGATTACTAACCGTCAAATAGTCAATTAAGCATATCAAAAATGTCTATTTTCTCGATTTTGAGTAGAAAAAATATTATTGTCCCTTCAATAGAAAACCATCTTAATGCATTCAACAACAAATTTAATTACAAGCTTTGTAAATAATTATTATATGGAATTGTGTTATTTCTATTTGAAATATTAAAAAAGTGTTATTAATTTTCTGAATGAATTATTCATTGCAATTTCATTTCGTTGAAGAGTATCCTTCTTATTTCATTTTCAATCAGTTATAATGCCGACATTTTATTTAAAATTGAAATTTAAAAAAAAAATAGAGTTTAATTATGATATCCATCCATCATCACGCGATGAATTGTTCAATTTTATTAGAATAACAATAAACGATAAACATAACATATTAAGGTAAACGTTACTAATTAAAATATCTAAAAGTTCTTTTTAAATTCTTCTGTTAGAATTGTCAAATTTGATAGTGATAAAATATATTGATGCAAGAAGAAAAAGAACGAATAAAATGGAAAAAATAATAATATCAATTTCTCTTTCATTCTATGTAATTATTTTTTTGGTTCACATACTTTACTATCAATTTTTTTCAAATTTGACAAACTTTCTTTTTTTCTTAATTAACTCCAATGTCAATAAGCAGCAGCAGCAGCAGCAGCAGCAGCAGCAGCAGCAGTAGCAGCAGCAGGAAATTTTATGTCGAATAGTTTCAAATGATATATACATTGATCACTGAATTTGTTTCTAAAAATTTCATTGTATCAATTTCATCCCAAATTGAATCAATAAGCTAAGTAAATTCAAGCGAAGTAAATGGGCAACTGATAATTGATTTCTGGACGACAACGTACGTGTATAATATTGATGATAAATGCTTGTGTCAAAGTAACCGGATAATTTTGGTAATAAAATATGGAATTAAGAAATTGATAAAGCATTGCTTTCAGCAGCATCAAATGTAATTATCTTTTTGAATAATGCATTATGTATTTTCTTCATTTAACAGGAAGTACTGATATATTTTTTAAAAATAAGTAAATAACCTATCGTTATCATAAAATATATCATTCAATCATTCCTCTTATATAAGTATCTTATGGCACTTATTATGCTGAATTAATCGTAATACGAATTGACTAATTGAGCTATTTTTAACGGAAAGCATCTGATTTTTGGCAAAAAATATGCCTTAGCATCTTATTTTCATTGATTTCACGTTTTTTTCGTCTTTTCATTTCACATTTTTGTGAAGGATGTTTACAGATTATAATGATGGAAAAAAAAAAACGGAAAAATTTATTTCCTTGAATTGAACTTGTTAATTAGGCCATGAATAACTAATTATATCATCAATTCGATAAACGGATTATAATTTATCATCAAAAGAAAAAAAAAATCTAAACTAGACTCTAAATTAGATCTTCCAAATATCATGATGGAATGGATGTTCACTCTGTATTTACATTTTCCATACACCATCAATTTTCTAACTCGTTTTTTTTTCTTATATCAATGATGATTTATCTACTAATATAGAATATATTTGAAGTGAAGTATTCTCTGTCAAATTCCACTCGAATTCTTTACTTTCTTTTTTTCTTTTTAAATTGTTTTTCAAATTTACATCCTTGAATTGAACTTCCTAAATAGGTCATGAATAAGTAAGTATGCCATAAATTAGATAAGCAAATCATAATTTGCCATCAAAAGAGAATAAAGTTATGAAAGTTTATCATATTAGTATATTTTCCCTATCCATTTCAATTTTCCTGTCATTTTATCCTCAACTCATTGATTGCTTTTTTAAATCTTCCATTTTAGTCATATCGAAAATATCACATAATATCAAGATATTTCTGTAAAAAAAAAAAAACAAAAAACTAAGTTAGCGTTCTCTGGATTTAATCGATCATTCTATTTCCCTCGATTCCTCCCCCGCTATTAATCATTTCCCCCGGTGTTTTCCCTGCCTAACTATCAACCCCTATTAACCAAATCTCTTCTTCTCCTCCATACACTCATTCATCATTTTTATTGCTCGAAAATTGTTGAAAAATGTTAAATTTTCAGTATTAGATAAATTGATTGTTGATTGATTTCCTCTTTAAATTTTTCTCTTTTCGATTTCTCTCTCTTTCTCTCGTTTTTTTCCCTTTCTCTCTTTTCATTTTTTTCGTTTAATTTTCCCATCATTTTCGAGTATTTAGATTAAAATAAACGCATTTTCTATGCAAATGCTATTGAAAAAAAAAAAAAAAAAAAGTCAAAAAGTTTCCTTTACCAAATCTAAATCCCTATCCAACTATTTTACAAAATTAATTGAATTTGACAAACATTTTTTTACATCACGCACGACAAAATTAATCACTTTAATTCCTGAAATCGTAATTGTAATTTACGGATAAATTTTTGCAAGTAATATCGACTCTTTTGGGTTAGATATATTTTCGTAATGAACTATTCAGCTATTATTTCTTAGGTTTTAGTATTAGCCATTCATTTCGCCAATTTTCAACATTTTTGGTCGATTTTTTTAGATTTTATTAGGAAGAAAAAAAAAAGAGTGAGAGATGGAGAAAGAAATTTAATTGTAGCGGTGAAAGGAAAAGGATTAAATCCTTGATGATCTATTGAAAATTTTCGATTAAAGCATGAAAGAAATCTTTCGATCAGTTAATCATAAATTATTCAAGCAACAGTATTTCGAAAAATTTGGATCTTTCTCATAGAAATTACTGCAAAAAAAAATCTAAAAAATCGAATGATCATATATTTGTTGATCATAATGTATCAAAAAACAGAGAAATGAATGAAATGAGTTTAATACGAAATAAATTGATTGTAATTTTGAATTTAAATTTCATTTATCAAATTTAATCGAATGAAATAAAACAGTGAAAGAAAATGAAATAAAACAAGAAGTTTAAATTCATAATTTTTTTAGACCAATTATTTGCACTAATTAATGCACTTATTTTTCTGACAAATTTTGATGAAAATTTGCAATTTGCAATTAATTAATCGCAAAACAAAATTCGTAATTATTTTAAGAAAATAATTTGTAATTCATAATTCTTTCTTTTTTTCCTTTCTAAAATAATTTTCCGTTTCATTTTATTTGTTTAATGGATACTACGACATATTTGCATATTTTAAATTTTTTCAATTCATTTCTTTTATCGAATTCAATAAAATCCTTTACTTGACAGTAACTGTAATTAAAATGGATTAATTTTATTCTAACAATGCAATTCTTATGTAAAAATTAATGATACAAAACACAATATTTATAATTTTCAGATGAAACAATCAAATTAACAATTTTATTATTTCTACTGATAATTCTACTTGATTAGTTACAAATTGGAATTCCTATTTGTTTAAATATCTCGTTATTTCTTGCAGCTCTCTTTCTTTTTTAACGTAAATATCCAATTAATTTTTTAACGCTCACACTTTGATCCTGAAATCATTAAAGTAAATAGTTCGATAGCATTTGCATTATAAGCTTTTCGTAAGAATCATTTTTATCTTTTATTTGGGACAGAAACATTGCGCCAATTGATCATCGAATAGCGTTTTGTTTTTGTTTTCGTTGTATAATTCTTCATCTTCTATTTAGCGTATTGTAAACGTCATTTTACGCTTCAGAACGTATTGCGTATAAGTTAGGAAGTTTCTCTATTTTTTCTTTTTCTTTTTTTTTTTTTTTTACCTTAAGAAATGAGGATAACATTCAGAAAGAAGTATCTTTGATAACTGAAAAGAGAGATATTGAAATTGAAATTAAATTTTGTTGTTTAATCGTATAATCCAATATTTAAGAAACAAATAGTATGATGAATGTTGAAATATAAGTATTGAATAAAATCAGATTATAGCTGTTAATTATAAAGTATTTCATAATTATACAATTATTAGTAAAAAGTTAGTTAATTAAGAAATTGTAATAAAATTCTTTGACTTGATTATTATAATTTTCATACTCACCGTTCTAAATTAGTGTGTTGTACTTATTTAATTATTGTTTTTGATTATTTTGAAAATTCAATTTTCGATTTGCTTATTTTTACAACTTCTTCCTATTCTGTTTGTATAATTTTTTTTTTTCAAAAAATTTTCTTAATTTACGTATTCTTCATAGAAATGTTTAAATTATTATTTTGGAAAAAATTTTTTTTTTTTGAAAATTAAAAAAGGGAATTCAAACAAGGAAGAATTCCAAAATACTGGAGTATTTTGGCAGTGATCAATGATCATGATCATTATTAAGGTCTTTTTCTGGACTGGAACAATTCTTCCTAATCTTCTTGGAAAAACTTCATCATTTTTTGCTCCAAGTGACTGGATTATCACATTTTATAATCTTCCAGTCAGTCCATAAGTTTTTTCAAAAAAGAAAACGTAAAGATCTGTCAATAAAGATGCATATTTTTGTTCAGAAATAAGCTTTCCAAGCGGATTTTTGGAAAAAAAAAAGTTTTTTTTTTTTTTTTGAAAATTGAAAAGGGGAATTCAAACAAGGAAGAATTCCAAAATACTAAAGCGTTTTGACAGTCGTCAATGTTCATGATCATTATTATGGTCTTTTTCTGTACTGGAATAATTCTTCCTAATCTTTTTGGAAAACTTCATCATTTTTTTGCATTTTACTGGTTCTCCGTTTAATTATTACAGGACTTAGATTTTTGATATTTGTGGAAAATTTCTCGACCATAAAAAGATAACAAAGAGATTCTTTCACTATCCATATTTTATAAATGGCCTATTTGTAGAAACGCTGAATGCACGATTAAATTCTAACTCGTGTATTTTGCATGTTTGCGAACAATATATATATATATTATATATTATTAAGTACAGCAAATTAACGTTTTTCCGTGATGGATAATCATTTGTTATTCCGTATTCATTTAAATATCTGCTTCAGGAAAGATGATGTTCTATGCAATCATTGCATGACAAAATTCTGAAGTTTCTCTAAATTTTTTGAAATAAAAGTCTCCACTGCATAATAATTTGACTTAGTCGAAGTTATTCAGTTTTTTCGTTTTTTTCCAGAAAATTAATAGAAAAGAAAACAGTAGATGTTTTTAGTTACTTTTTTACATGGTTTTTTTTTTTTTTAACATTCAAAACAACAATTAATTAGTTTAAATATATTTTTGAATTAATGAATTATAATAAGTCTCAAATTTTTGAAATTTCAAATTTTGTCCAATTAATCTACTGATTTCAAAACAAAAGTATATACGTTTTATTACTTCCAATAGCTACATTAATAATTAATTAATTCAAAGGCTATGTGTTGTTTATAATTGATTTTAATTATTTCATTTATGATTCATTTTTAATTTAAATATCCATAAACTAAATTTTCCTGCAATTCGCAAATCTTGCTGTTTCAGTTATTATCCGCCATATCCGCCATATCCGCCATATCCGCCATATGCGTCATTCGGCTACATGCCACAGCAATCACCACAAGTAGGTTATAATCAACCTTATGCTGGAACAGGTTATCACCCTTATGCTGGAACAGGTTATAATCAACCTTATGCTGGTACAGGTTATTATCAACCTTCTTTCAGTAGCGGAAGCCAACCTTTTTATGGTACTTTTCTTTTCCTAATATAGCTCAAAAAAATTTAAGCAAAATAAAAAGAATGAAAAATTATTCTGATGAGAAAAATTATTCTTTAAGTATAATTTGTTTAAAATTAATTTCATCAATTATTCAACTATTCGTCCGAGATATATATTAAAATATATTATTTGTTGAAATATTTGAAAGGACGAGTGATTTATTTAAACTGAAAATAAGAAGAACAAGAAGGATGAATTTCTTTTTGAATTTAACACTTGTGATAAATTAGGTCTTAATGAAGACAATATTTGATAATTAAAATTGTAAACATATGAGAAATAAATTAATAATTTTTCGTTAAAAATACATTGCATATTATAGTACTTATTATAGGAACAGCAATAAATTCGAAATGATGTTGATAATAAGAAAAAATTTACGAATTATTTCAACTTTTGATATATTAAACAACTATGGAAATGAATTATCTGTAATAACTGTAAATGAATGTTTCAATTTTGTTCGAATCGAAGAAAAGTGTAACGATTGAAAGAAAAAATAAAATATGATAAATCTTCCTTCAAGATTACTACTCATTTTTTTTTTTTTTTTGTTTAATTAAGATTATAAGATCTATTGTTTGTATCCGTCTTTTCTTTGTAGAATTTTGCGAAAGAATAAACCATTTTAATGATTACATAAATGTCTCTTTGAAAATTTCATCGGTTAATGAAGAAAAATTTTCGTTGATAAATTTCTGGAAGGAAATATTTAACAATTCTAACTTTTAGAAAAATTATGCATCATAATTTCGATGGTGATAATAATAACAATAATTGAGAAAAATTATACTAAATTGAAAACTTGCATTTACAAAACATACTTTTGTGAAATTAGTATTTAAGAGTAGCATTTTAAATTGAGAATTGTCTAACTGAAAACTTTTATGGATTGTGGATTTTCCTTTCTATGAAATGAATGAAAATTTTTAATAGCTTAGTAATGAAAACGATTTTCATTATTTAATATATGCCTGATAGATTTGTTTGGTCAAAACATTAAAAAAACGAATTTTCAAAGATTATTAAGCAAAAAGCAAACAAAAGGAGTAAAATAGAATTATAAAAATTAAAATGGTAAAAAAGAATCATATAAAATAAAGTAAACTAAAAAGAATTATATAAAGTTATATAAATTAATGTTTCTCACATTTGAAATACAAAATATAAAGTTCTGAGTTCTTTTTTGATTTCAAAAATTAGTTGTTTCTTGATATGAATAAAATTTCAATTCTGAAATGGTTTTAAAAAATAGCGCATTATATCAACCTTCTCAAAATAACCCAATTAGTGGTAACATTTATTATTCAGGCAAGTTATGATTGATAATTTTTCGTTATTACCGATTAGCAAATGTTTATGATTTCTGTTAAAAATTATATTTTCAATTAATTCCAAATTTTTAATAAAAGATTTTTTCGATAAGAATTTTAAAAATTTTTTGGTTTTTTCTTTCCAAATTTTTAATAACAAAAATTTTATACGTCAACAGTGCTATATGATAATTTCAGGTGGAATCAGAGGAATAGGCAATGAATTCTATGATGGAAGAAGCGACATTACTAGTCTTACACCTCTTCCGGCAAATGTTCTTCAAAGATCACAAGAACCAATGCCACAAATGGGTCAACCCATTTACGATCGTGAAATAGCACAAACCAAAATGAAACTGTTGCCTGTTATTGATTCGGTTAAAGATGCCACTGAAGTATCACCAGGTAAGCTTGATGAACTATGAATTGTTTTAATGAACAGTTGTATAAGAGATTGCAAAATTCAGGATTTTGGTTAGAAATCAAAAAATTATGAAACTCAAAATTCAAGATTATTATTATTGCTTTTTAAAACTCATTTTTTAGCCGAAAAAAAATTAATTTAAACTGCTTTTATTTGTGGAATATTCTAGAAATACGCATAAGTGTTCCGATAATCGGATCCTTTTTTCCCTCAAAAATTCGGGATTTCCAGTTCCGGTTATCGGACCTATATAATATAAGAATGTAGACTAATAATCTGAATATATATGGATAAAGCAAAACAGATTTAATACAGTCATTATCAAAAAAATTTTTTTTCTTTCGAAATTTTTATGAAATGAATCTTTTAATCTAAAGCTATATTAGAAATAATTGACTTTCTTGCATATTTGCAAATTTAAAAAAATTGAGACAAGATTTTATTTGACAATTTTGAATTTCATTCAAGCTAGATTTGCTCAAATTCATTATTTCCAAACGGTTCAATTCCTTTCATTCGATTCATAGCCATTTCAAATATTTGATTTCTGTATAATATGTATATTTGAAGATTTTCAAATCTAAGATAAATCAAAAATTAGTAAAATGCTTATGAAATAATGTTAGAATTTTCCTGAATTCAATATATAATACTATTAAATGGCAAATTGTGAGTATTTATTCAACTATAAATATTTAAATATTTGATATTTTTACGTTTCAAAACAATGAATTTTAATAATTCGTAATAGAGTTTCCATTATTCAATGAATTCGATTCATAAAGAAGTCATTAGTTTCAGGCAAACAAGAATTGGGATCAGTAAGTGGAACTGGTTATGAGGAAACTGTTAGTTATGAAGTTGAACAACAGCAAAAACCGCAAGAAAAACAATTGTACAACCATTTTAACACTGCTGAAAAAGGTCAAGTTAAGACTGATATAATTGATTACGGTAGCGGGGCAAAAACTGATGGCAACGAAATGTCGCAATTACCGCAGGAGAAATATGAGCAACCTGAACCTGAAGCTGGATATGATGGTGCAGCACTAAATGCCAATGGTAATGTGGCTTTTGAGGCTTCCTTGCAACAATCAAAAATTGCTGCAGCACCAATCGTTTCGGTAACTTTCAATTATTTGAACTCGAATTATTGATAAATTATATTTTATAAAACTTAAATTATATTCCTTATAATGCAGCATTTTACTTGAAATGCGAAAAGTATGTTTTTATCAAATTTCATCATGCAAAATTTAAGCAAACATAAATTGTTTATTATATATTTCTTATTTAAAGCAAATCAGTTTCCATTGAATATGCAGTGATTATATTGATAATAAGTAATAATTACATTGATAAATCTCTAGGAATTAACGAAAACAAGTGTTAAAAACGATGATCATGAGAGGAATACGATTTTCGAATCAAGAAGTATTGAAACGGATGATTCCACATGCAATGATCCAACTCTAAAAGCTATTATTGTGGTATGTTTTAATTTTCATTTTTCAATTCTTTATATCCACTTACATGATTAAATTTTGACAAAATATTGTGAGAATTCTGGATAAATTTTTAAATTTTGCAATAAAAAATTGGAATGAAATCTGAAAATTGAATTTATCTGTCTTAATTTTTTTCAATCAGCCAAAACATCATTCATTTTTCTTGTTAATCAATTATTGAATTAATTAATCTCTATGTTTCTATTTGAAATTTAATCAATTCCAGTCAACGCTGAACGAATATCGCGATAATTTAGATGCAGCACGAAACATCGAAAACGAAGCATCGAAACGTTTCGGCGGTCGATTTAATTCCATTGTTTCTGATTCGGAATTTGCGTATGTAAATTGGTACGGTAAGCGTAATTGCCAATTACAAATTAACGGAAGGCATTCATTAACGTGGGAGGATTAAAATCATCTGTCAACTCTTTTTTCATCATCAGATAGATTTTTCAAACAACGAAAAAAGATTTAAGCGTTTATGACGGGTGAAAAAAAATTTTTCTTTTTTCAAAATATCCTTTCTCGAAATTCAAATTTTAAGTATGGTTAAAAATAACTGATGCGAAAATGCGTCAACTCAAAAAAGGAAATAATTTGGCCTGATGTTAGATCTTCTTAAAAGATAGCTAATCATTAATTTATCCAACACTTAGACCCTTAGTGATTATTAGTAATGAACATATGCAAAAATATGTTTAAACATTTTCGTATGCATTAATTTCATTGCAACAATAAACTATTTGTACAGATAATTAATTTCAGTTATAAAATAAACATTTATAAAAATATGTTGTCTTTGCTCATTAATGATTATTGTTTTGTTATATTTTTTTCATTTAATATATTTAAATTAGGGGCTTTTCATTGTAAAGTAATCCGTTAGGTTAATAGATTCCTTTTTATGCGAGCCCATATTCAATAATATATTATATGTAATATTGGATGATCCGAGATGCATCGATTGATTTTGTATGTAAAAAACAAAAATAATTTCATCATTTTGACTATTTATCATTATTTATTAAATCTTTTTTTTTGATTTTTAAAATTGCTTGCAACTGAATAATTCCTTTCTTGCTTCCCTCCTCAAATATTTTAATTATGCAAATATTTTAAATGACTGAAAATTTGTGTCGGTTTTATAATTAATTGGTGCAATTCTGGCTAATATTTCATGTTCACAAAATATTTTGGTCACAACTGCATAATTATTGTAAGAGGTTTTGCAAATAATTTTAATTTTAATCAACTATTTGATTTTGTAAAATGATTCATATTTAATACTAATCAATCATCATTTGATTTTATGAAGTAGTTCACACTTAATTTGAAAAATGTTGGGAAAAAAATTTTTCCGAAATAAATGCTCAGAGTTACATCCTTTGTTATCATCTATCAAAAATTATGGCAACAATATATTATAATAAACACTTAACAAAGAAAATTAAATTGATTAAAAAGAAATTTTGTTTCCGAAATGAAGGATTGAATAAAAGAATTCTTTCAAAATTTTATTTCAAAAACTGAAGAAACTAATTTCTGATTTTTTAACATCAAAAATATAATTATTGTTTATCTCACTTCCAAAAATTATCACCAAAATTTTCCATCTTTTTCTTATAAATTAATTCATGCAAAAATTATTGTTGTCGATATAATATTATGCATATTTTTTGCAACCCTATTTTTCATTTTTGCTTTTTTCTCTAAATAAAAAAAAAAAAAATATTGATGAAAAAAGATGAAAGAGCGAGAGTAAGAAAATCAGGTCTTGCAAATGTCAGCTTTTTTTTCCGTCAGAAAGTTTTTTATTTTATTTTTCCGGTGAAGTCGTTTCAATTCGGAAATTTTCTTCGATTTCAAATGCATAAATAAATGTTGGTTCTTTCCTTGCATGAAAGAAGAATTTTGGTAATTTTTAAAAAATTCCGAAGATTTGGGAAACCTAAATTTGACATATATTTTTGAATTTGATTAGGATCTGCATACAGACATACATACATTTTTCTTCAAAACTAAGAATAAGAAAGATTTATAAATGATGAAGTGATCGAAAGTTATTATGATTTGTTTGAAATAAATCCGTCATTTCATTCAATGTCTCATATGAATGGTATGATACGCATTTCTGACTTCGTCTTACTGAAAGCGACAATTTAAAATATTTGATTTAATCTTATTGGAATTAGGACGTTCACGCTAAGAATTTAATTTATTTGTAAATTTCTGTGATTTCTGCAAGTTATCGGTATTGAAACTTGGGAAAGGAAATAAGAAAAGGATTTATGCAATGAATAAATTTGAAAAAAGAAAAGATCGGTGAGAGATTCGGAAATAGAATTCTGTCAAATATTTATTTTTAATTTGTGTTCAGACATGATTTTTCATGCAATTAACACAAATAAATAGAAAGAAATTGACTTCAATAGTTTCATATTTTGCGAAGAAAATTAGAAAATAATTTTATTCGCTTATTGAATTAACCATGAACCAAAACTTATGATTATAATAAGCAGCCAATTAACAACAAATTTAATGCACACTTCAATAAAATTGCATTTCCAATAACTACTTCTTCTTATATAATAGGAAGATGAGGATAATATCAAATGATAGAGTAGTGATAATCCTGAGAAAATTTCGATCAGAACCTCAATTCTTCCAATCCATTTTGAATCCCAACATTTTTATGTTTCCGATAATAATTTTTTCTTTTTTTGTTTTACTTCTGAATCCGTCTGGCATACAATAAAGTACTAATATCATTTATGCTTGATTTTCAGATTTGAGAAAAAAAAGCAAAGAATGACAATTTTAGAGAACTCATTTTTTTTTCTCATTTCCTCAATTTAATTAGGCATAAAATAGGGCAATCTGTTATTCGCTTCGTTTTCCGACAAATAATAGCAATAGTTTAACAAGGATTATTTGCAGATTTTTTTTTTTTTAGGTTTTAGAAAGAAAAGTATTTTAAATTTTCTCTCGTCTTTTTTTAAAGTGTACTGCAATTTTTAATAACAGGAAATGGCGAAAAATCAGACAATAAAAATTTTTTTTTTAGTGCCTTTGTGTGAGAAAATCTGTGTCAAAATAAATTTGAATTTTTTTTAAGTTAGAATTGTTTTAAATGTAGTGCAATGAAAAATAAACATGATAGGAACGTCAGATTTTCATATCTATATTTCAAAAATAGCCAGTTTATTGATCACAGCATGCGGGAATCAAGTTTTTAAAATGAAAACCTGTTTCGAATTTTTATAATAAGGTGCTTAAATAAAGAAAATGTAGCTATAAGTAGTCAACGTTGAAAAGTGAACAATGAAACTAGTTATGTGAACATTATCCTCTTCAGATGTGTTTTTTAAATTTTAAATTCTCATTTAAATCAATTCAAAAAAAAAAAAAAAAACGAAAATATCTTAGGTTTAGCGCTAAAACTAGAATCAAATATGGAAGCCTATCATATCTAACATAGATATCAGGCATATATGAAGTCTAATGCAGGAACCAGTGGAAATCAATCAAATACTTCCGGGTGGAAATGAATTGAATCAAATACATTTGTTAATACCGAAACTGATTAAGAAATAAAACTGAATTAAATACTAATTGCTATCATTTTTTTCATCGTAGGAGATAAGTGATAATGATAAGCGTTATCATGATTATACCTGCATTTATTCATAAATAATGACAGAAACAAGAAACATTGGATACATTAATTTTAATTACTTCATTGGGCTATGTAACATTTGCTCATATAAATATTGATATAATTAAGGAAATTTTCTCTCCTAATAATTCCTCAATTTTCTCTGTAAAGATAAATTTATCCTAATAGTTTCGGCAATTATTTAACAGATTAATTAATTGGAAATGATCGAATTATGAACATTTTTTCCGAGAAAGAAATTTTTAAGTCACAAAATTTTTTCCGGAACTTTCAAGAAATACACACTTTATAATGTTGATAGTAATTTTTGTTCATTTATAGGTACTGAGCAATTTGAGTGATATCATGAATATAAAAATTTGATCAATATCTCAAACTTTTAGCAATTCTAAGCAAAGCATTTCGATGTGTCATGTCGATGATACCAATATCAATGAGATCATTGTTAGTCAAAGCCAGAAATGTTCCTTTATCAACTTCTTCATTTTTTAGCAAATTAACATATTTGCCAAGGCCTGCTTCACTTAGCTTTTCCCATATCAAATCTGTAAATGGAATAAGGTTTAACGAATTTGATGAAATGAGCATTACAATATTTGGACATCAAAATAATGTTGATCCTTAGCTTGCTGCCCATTGGTCCCTAGTAACTTCAAACTTGAAACTTATGTATAACATATAAATAGAAAAAAAAAAAAAAACTGTAATTTTTTTTTCGAAAAATTGCAAAGTAAAGAAATGACTAAATCTTTTCATTGAAAAATTTATAAACTGGTATCAAATGTGTTTTTTCATGCAAATTCTAATGATATTTACAGATATGAAAATGAAATGCAATGTATTTTGCTTTTAGTGATAATTAGGTGTTATTAATGCAGTAGAAATGTGAAAGCAAACAAATGAGTTAATGTTCATAAAAGAAAACAACATATTTACATAATATTTAAATTCGAAACTAATCCATTTAATTACTGGTATTTAATTTTATATGTGTTTGATTGCTAGTATTCAATTTTTTTTTCCAAGAAAAACTTAATTATTGATAATAGATTTTGATAAAATTTGAGAAATGACTTAAATTTTTTCACCTTCCGTAACTTTCTGTCTTCTTTCATGATATGCATTGTCATAGGTAGCAGCTTTCGCTGCTGATATGTTGCTTAACTTTCGTTTCATCTTATCCATATGTTTGCCATCACTAAGTGAAGATCGCCAAACAAGAGCGTCAAGTGTTGGAGTAGAAGTGCTTCTGTTGATTGTGATGGATAAATTAAGAGAATAATAAATACAAAATTACGCCAGGTGAAAATAAAACCATTTTCCAATCATTTATAGGATAAATTAAAATTAACTGATTTATCTTCTAAAGTTATCAAAATCAAAATAAGAATGGCTAATATTTATGAAACTATAAATTAAACCAGTCCGCAGATCTATTATGCATCTTCTAAAGTTAAATAGAAGGAATTATAATCTCAGCCCTTTGAGATATATTTTCACACTGATAATTTTTCATAAAATTTAAATACGCTTACTTTTTTAAACGTTCTCCATCTTTGTCAGAAAAAATATATTGATTTAAAGATGAACGTGATGGTGAATTGCGATCATCATCATTTTCACCAATACCAGTATTATTACGCTTAATGGTTTCACGTGATCGACTACGAAATCGTGGAATGGTACCCAATGTGTGCGTTGAACCACGTCCCAATGATGATGCATAATGGCGTGAAAAAATAGAAAATGAACGATCTGAAATTAATAAAATGATAAATATCAATAATCTTGCACCGAAACATCAGTAATTTAATTTTTAATTTAGTAATTTAATGTTCTGCTCTATTTATCAAAGGCTAACAAATTTGCGAATTACATCAGCAATTAGCATACTTAGGTTTCAAGTAAGTTTTTTTACCCGAAGCTGACGTTGAAGAGCTTATTTCTCGGCTATCGTTATCATAATATAAATTTCGTCTTCTGCTAGTATTCATAAATACTCCTCCAGAATTTCTGTTCGGAAAACGACATTCCTGAAATCTTATTTCTAAGAATTTTTTCTACCATTACATAGTAATTAGTTTCCACTTAAAAATTTGCATCAAATATTCAGTTTTTAATCAAATTTTAATTTACAACTTCTGCCAAAAAATCTCATTTTGTGTTTATTATTGTTTCAAAGATTTGGATTAAAATGTTAGTATTTTTTTATCTACATTAGAAAGAATAAATTTCAAATATTTTTTTCTTCCTTACATAATATAAATAAGCATTCCATTGAGCAGTTGATAAAAAATTCCGATGTTTATGATTGATTGCTGTAGAAGCAGAGATCGAATTTTCCAAAGATGGTTCATATTTGATTGAATTACTCTTTTCTAAATCATTTTTATTCAGAGTAAATACGACTGGTAAATTAATGATTCCCTGATTAGCACAGTTCTGAAAATACAAGATATTAAAATTTTCATTGATATATTTGTTTCAAAATTTCCAAGTATTTCAAAACTCTTATCTTGACAAATAATAGCTTGAAACTTCTTTAACGGGGGATGCATGTTTTGCTCAAGACGAATTGAAATTACATATTTATTTAAAGATAAAATAATAGCATACATGAAGTAAATAAAAGCATAAATGAATGAAATTTACTCAATTACTTAAATTAATCGACTTATATATTTGGTTGAATGAATTCATACTTCGGCAACATATCTGGCAGCTTCAATGTAACGATGTAAATCATCGCCTCTTCCAACTTTTTCATTTCCAACCGATTTTAAAATATCATTAGCCAAAATGAATTCGTCATCATCATGTTGATGAATTTGTACGAGCTTAGCCAAATGAGCTCTACTAAAGTTTGGCTTATCCTTGTTGTCCAAGATATTTCCTGTATTGCTACCACGACTGACATGACTGGATATCTTGTTCAGCTAAAAATATCGAAATTAGATTCTTTAATTTTTTTTCAAATTATCAAATATAATTCTTTTTATCAAACTATAATAGTATGACAATTCAATACGTAGCATACATAACGGATACAAGTGTAAATATATCTAAAAGCACACATATAACGAAGCATTTCAGGAAAATGTATATTTTTTTACATTTTTATTGATGCAACTTCAAATTTACCAAGTTTCCCCAAATTATTTCATCAAAATTACCAGATATATGATTTATTTTCAGTTGGATACGATTAAGCATAATCAAGATTCATATTAAATTCACATTAACTGTTAAACCATTTCGATTAAATTATGGCTAGTTTTTTTTTTCTCGTTAATTATGCAAAATTTGAAAAAACAAACATACAATTAACATACAATTTTCGTCTTACTGCTATGAATAACACGGCTTAAATGTTGGTGCTGATGGGTATCGGTTCTCTGTGCTAGCAAAGTAGTACGATGTCCAAGTTGCTGTTGTAGCGAACAAAGCAAATCGGCATTTATATTTCCTCAAAAAAATGCAAAATTTCTGCATATTACATATGATATGATAAAAAGCACTGTGAATATATTATTAACTAGCTGGCCATGCGGAGCTTGGCCGGGTCCAGCTAATCTATATAAATAAAAATGTTAATGTTCGTTGGTTCAAAATCTTAAACCTCCGAAAGTTTTAAACACGCACCTTACCTATATTTACACAAAATCTTAGATATCGGAAAGTCCTTAACACAATTTTGAAAAAAGGTTGCATTCGAATATCCGCATGTTTTTAAGCCTTGAAAAGTCAAAAAATTTATTAAACACCAACTTGAAATCGGTTTACATCACTTTTATAATGGTAACATATCGGATGCAAAACTCAGATTTTGGCTAATCAGCGTATTCTGTTCTAATCATTTATTCTTATTCATTTTTATTTATCATTATTCATTATTATTTTCTATTATTAATTATTTACTATTATTTATTATTTATCTTTATTTACACGTGGAAATATTATTATTATCGTTATTCATTATTATTTATTATTTATTATTTTAGTTATAACTACTTATTATTATTTATTATTGCTCATTTTCACTTATAATTTATTATTATTAGTTATTATTCAGTATTATTTATCATTATTTATTATTGCTCACTATTGTTTACTATTATTTATTCTTATTTATTATTATTTACTATTGCTTACACGTGAAAGCATTATAATTGTTCATTATTTATTATTACTTCTTATTATTTATTATTATTCATTATTACTTATTACTTTTTCATTATTATTTTTTACAATTTATTATTGTTTATTTTTATTCGTTATTATTAATTATTATTCATTATTATTTATTATCATTCATTATTATTTATTATTATTTAGTATTACTTATCATTATTTATTATTTATCATTATTTATCACTATTCATTGCTATTTGTTATTATTTGTTATTATTTATCATTATTCATTATTATTTACTATTATTCGTTATTATTTGTTATCAATCGGTATTTTTTATTATTATTCAGTATTATTTGTTATTATTCATTATTATCTATTATCATTCATCATTATTTATTATTATTCATTATTGTTTATTATTATTCATCATTATTCATTATTATTTATTGTTATTACTTACAGGTGAAAATATTATTATTATTTATCATTGTTCATTATTATTCATTATAATTTATCATTATTCACTATTATTTATCATTGTTTACTTTTCTTGACCAATTTTTATTATTTATTATTATTTCTTGTTATTGCTATTATTTATTCTTAGTCATTATTATCTATTATTATTTACTATTATTTATTGTTATTTATTCTTATTTATCCTCATTTATTATTATTTATTGTTACTGTGAAAATAATATTAGTATTATTATTTATTACTAGCTGGATCCGGCCTCGCTCCACGTGACCGATCCAGCTAGCTGTGGGTCGGCCATGCTTCGCGTGCCAGCTGCAGCTAATCTATATAAATAAAAACATCAATGTTCGTTTGTTCAAAATCTTAAACCTCCGAAAATTCTTAAACACGCGTCTTATGTATATTAATTCAAAATCTTAAATATCAGAAACCTATTGCTTTGAAAATTTGACACAACGTTGCATTCGAATACGCGCGTGTTTTTATACACGCGTAGTCTGGTTAAGTGGAAAAAAGAAAAGAGAAAGCGTTTCTACTCATGGGAAAAAACTGATCCTTGGTAATTTGATTTGTGGTTTGGTTGGATTGGAGACTGATTCTTGCTATTGTAATTAGACTGGGTCAGCTATAAGTGTAAAGAGGTTTTTTGTGTTTTTTGTGACAGAGATGAATGCTGTTGAGAAATGCTTTATTGATTGATGAAGAGTGTTTCTTCGTAACAAATAATTATCAGAGAACGTCTAGGCAAGTTAATCATTGGGTTATTCTTTCCTTTGTCGATAAGAGAGAAGAATACTATTCAAGTGAATTGTCCGATTATTGCTACTGTTGTGTCGCTTTGAACTGTCGAACTGGAACCCGTAGAATTCCGAAGTTTTGCTGTTGCTGCGTCGATCTTCGTCGTTTATCTGTGAATTGGAGCTTTTTGGTGGTAAAATGTTTGTCATCCCTTTGAAACTATGTCAAGCCACTTGACCTTTATTATTTCTTGTTTACATTACTGTCATGGCGTTATTTGATATCTTTCAGTTTTCGCCCAAATTTATTATGTTTAATTTCACAATACTTGCGAATATACAATATTTTTTGTTGTTCCGTTGTCACTGTTTGCGTAGATAAAGAAATTGTCTGGTTTGCCGACTCTAAAATACGCACACATAATTGTCCATGTGAAAAGCATTCGGTCTCTAGATCTAAATCGCACATTCCAAAGATTGACCATGAACTTTGTTGATGGTGAATGAAAACGCCAATCGAATTGGGAATTGCAGTCTCTTAAACTGAAATGGGATATCCGTTGGAATCATAGAAACACAAGGAACAAAGACATCTTCACCTTTGAAAAATTCTGTCAAGATTGCCTCTATGACATTGCTCATTAATTTTTTTACTACAAGCCGCATGCCGCCGCAAAGTTTTAGCTGGTTGATATTTCGCAACATGACAATTGACACGCCGATTCTAGTGGATCGAATGAATTCAAAAATTCTATTGGATAGTTAACGACTTCATTTGCTTCCATAATAGTGTCGACGAACTTGTATGAGATTGCTTCGCTTTGAATGTTAGACTGAATAATATTGTGAAGTTCGTCGAACGTTTTTGTTCTTGGCCTCAAAAATAGTTCATTCACTAAGTCAATCGTGATTCTTATATTTGGTTTGAATATCGGGAAATACTTTCTCAATCAACGCTTCTTTTGACATTACTAAATCGCAGAAATTATGAGGCCATGAAATTCGTCCTGTGGTCAGATCATCGGCAGCTTTCCGTTCATAATTTCCAGCAATTGATGTGAAAAGATCCCAATTGATCGATCGTTTTGCAGTTGGATATGTATATTTAGTTAATTTTAACAATTTTACTGTCGCCAGAAAGTAGAATATCTCAAGCAATCATTTCTATCGTCTGCTAGTGTCGATCAAGGAATTACAGGTAATGTTTGCTTGAAATCTCCTGCAAGCAATATTAATGCATTCAAAATGGTCTGATATTTCCACGCAAATCTCGCAATGATCGATCAAGAATCTTGACCGATTTTATGTGCACCATTGTACATTCATCTCAAACAATAAGTTTGCATTCGCAATACTTTTCCCATGCCGGATGTTTTGGAAATGTTGCATGTGGGAGCTTCAAAGAACTGCATGCTTAATGGCAATTTCAAAGCGGGCTGAGCAGTTCTTACACTGGTAACAATGTTCAGATATTTCGAACGATGAAAGATATAAGGTTATGTCCTTTTTGGATCGAAGGCAGTCAGAAACAATCTAATTAGGAACGTTTTACCAGTTCTTGACGTATCTAAAAAAAAGATTTCTTCAACATTTCTTCAACTCCCATTATTTGACCGTAAATGCCTTTTTGCTCAAATGTTAGCTTAGGAATACTTTATTGCACGTATGGCAAAAGATCGGTGATGTTGCAGTTTTGTTCGCAAAGCAATTCTACATCGAACGAAGCAGCAGCAGATCGATTCGGTGATGGCATTCGCAATCGATCGAAGACTTTGTTCGCGATTTATAAGCATAAGTTATAGACAGTTGGATTAAAATAAACAAATAACAATATTTGAATAAAATTCAAAAAAGAAAGAATTAGTATCAGTTATATTAAATTACAAGTCACCAATACTTCTGATAGATTTGAATATTTAATCGATGGAAAAATGACGAAAGTATGAGTTAATATTTTAAAATAAATTTACCTCAAATTAAATTAAACCAAAATTAAGTCGAAGAAGATTAACTGAGCAAAAAGCCTACTCCCATGAAATATTTAAAATTAATGTAATAAAATTTCTTTAGGTTAAATTTTATACCTTTTTTAAACGAATTATGCTAATTTTTATTTATAAAAAAGAATTCCAAATTCAAAACTTAACAGATATTTAATTTTTTTTCGTTATAAATCCGAAAATTTTTGTATTTATCTGCCATAACAGCAAGTATTTTAATTCTTTTTATCATTTTTCTCCTCCTTCCTTGGATAAATCCACGTAATGTAATAAGCATAGCAATAGAGAGAGATGGGAGGTAGAAGGAGGATGAGAGAAAAAAAGGAAGGCGGATTATTATTATTACTATTACTATTATTAGAAAGATTATTTATTATTGTTTAATTATCAATTATTAATTATTATTAGAGAGATGGGAGGAAGAAGAAGAATGAGAAAAAAAAAGAAAGGCGGAGTCAATAAACCCTGCCCTCTCACATACTGTTAGTTGTCACGCACGGAACACGTGAAACAAAGTAAGTATATCTACATAAGAGCACGCAGTATTCGAATGCAAGATGGTCGAAATTTAAAAAGAATCGGTGGAGAAATTGCGGAGATCATTGAGAAGTAACAGGTAGCATTCAAATCTTTATTTATATAGATTACATCATGATGATTTTTCTACGAAAATCAAAATTAATCTTACTTTTTCCCTATAAATATTTTCTCACTTATCCTTTATCAAATTTATGACAATTTTTCTTGCTAAATTAAAAAAAAAGAAGAAGGTTGTAATTCAAAAGTTGCAATACCTGTAGCAAAAACATAATCGATAGCTGTGAATCCATCAAGAGATATAAGCGAAATGTCAGCACCAAAGTTTATCAAATATTCCATAACTTCATAATTTCTATCAAAATTATTTCTATCATTTTACTGTTTTCAATTTTATTCCATTTTATTGAATTCTTTGATTTTTTGATACTTCTCTTTTGATAATAATCGTTAATATCATTATTAATGAAGCTCATTCACTGATCGACAATATATATTTAATACTCAAATTTAAATCTTTTACGAAAAAACTTTAATTTGTCATATTTTGATTAATGAAACCTTAGGTACTGCTATTAATATTTACAAATTTTACCCGATGATAGCAGCAAACATGAGAGCCGTAAGTCCAGAAACATTTTCGGCAGTATTAATGTCAGCAACATTTGCTTCTTGAATTATTTTTACCTGTTTGAAAGTAATTAATTTTGTTCAAACTAATATCACTTCATGTTTCTATTAAAAAAAGTTAGAATGAAGGAAGGTGATCAATCATAATAAGCAAAAATATTCGCTTACAATATTGATATCAGCTAACAGGACAGCATACATTAACGGTGTAGTATTTTCCGGAAATGGAACATACGGCAAATGTCGATTAAGTATCATTCGGATAGCATTTTCATCATTGTTATAAATTAGTTGCCGTAAATCTACTTCGAACGATTCCTCTTCTTAAAAAATTCATTGCAAAAATAGAAAAATTTTGGCTCATAATTATTAATTAATTACTAATAAAAATTAAAATCTAGTATTGATTTTTTTGCGCCTTTCAGATCTTTCTGTTATAAATTTCTGAAATTGTTAGATAATTGCTAAGCTCATTTTGCTGATTGCTAAGTTCATTTTAATTGAATAATAGTAGAACTTGGAAAAAGTGAAAACTTGCCTTTTAATGTACTTCGAATAGCTGAATTAATCACAGTTAATACTTCATTTCGTTGCAGATGTTGTGCAAGTTCTATTGAAGTCATGCCATTTAAAGATCGAAATGATGGATTGGCGCCAAGTTCGAGTAATGCGCCAACAACTGTTGTTGCACCGCATGATATTGCTGTTGATAAAGCAGAAAGATTTGAAAGTCGTTGAATATTTCCATCCAAATAAGCTCCTCTAAAATAATTGTGTTGAAACAATTATATGCAAAATATTTGCCTTTTTGCATTCATTGTTTAAGAATTACACTTGAGCAAGCAACTTGCACCGTAAATGCTTATTGCAATTCTATGTTAACAAATTGATTTAGTCATAAAATCGCAAACTTTTGTGACAATAGTGCGCATAAATGTGTGTGCTTTCGAAAAGCTGCAGCTATTACAGGTGTCGGACAAAGTGCCGTATGTGACGGATTGATATTAACTCGTAAATCGAGGAGTAGCTTGACAAGATCTGTATGTCCACTTCCTGCTGCTAAGGTCATGGCTGATGCACCAAGGTATCTAAATTAATAGGAGAAAATAAGAATGATAACAGATAAACTATTCGTTTTGTAATATATATCACAATGCATTTTATTCTTTACAATTAAATATTTAATTCTTAAAAAGTACGTTCTACATTTTATTCACTTCTGATTCGATCAAACATATATTTGATAAGTGAAATTGCAGTCTTTTATTGAAAATGTATTGATATAAAATACCTTTAGTTTAATTTTCATTTGTCTTTTAAATGCACCAATACCAATTTTTATTTATAACTAGCTGGGTCCGAATCCAGCTAATTATAAATTTAAAAAAATAAAAAAAAATGCTTATAAGTGAAAATTTGAGCGTTCCGTGTTACTCGTTATTCTTTTTACCGACTGCTTTGAAATTTTGACACAATGTTTCATTCAAATACACGCATGTTATTTATACTTTTTACATACCTCGTTGCTATGAGTCAGTCTGGCTAAGTGGAAATTGTTGGGGGAAAAATTTGGTGGAATTGTAATTTGGTTGGATTGAGATTGCTCCTTGCTATTGAAACTCGGCTAAGTCGGCAACAGGTATCAGAAAAGTATTCTATGTCTTGCTCTGTTTGAAGAGATTCTATGCGAACAAAAAATAAAGTTTTTAATCGCACAGCATTTATATTAGGTGAAATCCAGCTTACTATTTCTGCAATTTTCAGTTACAGATTATACAGAAGAATCCTGTTGAGAAAGTCTAATTGATTGATGGGGGAAGAATTTTTTGTAATAAACAATTACCAGAGAATAATCAGTCAAATTGATCACTGGGTTATTCTTACCTTCGTCGCTCTTATGAATACTGCTCATCTGAATTGTCGGATCACTGCTACTGCTGTGTCGCCTTAACTGCGAACTCTTGTTATTGCTGCATCGATGTAAGAACCTCGAACTTGAACTTGAAGTCCAACTTCAAATCCTGTCCTTTTAAATTCTCTCTAGACTTCTCCTCCTTACCTGATCTTCATCGTATCACCTCTTGATTAACTGGCTTCATTTTATTCATCTGTTAATCAGAGCATTTTGGATAGCATTTTCATCATTGTTATAAATAAGTTGCCGTAAATCTACTTCGAAAAAAAAAAATAATACTTTCACGTGTAAGTAAAATATATTTACCCTTACGGACAGAATTTAAAAAAAAGTAGGTATATCTATAAAGAAACACATGCCTATTCGGATCCAATGTTATGTCAAAATTTCAAAACAATCAGTGAAGAGCTTGAAAAGTTGCGTCGGAAGTAACAACGGAAAATTGCATTTTTATTTATATAGATTTGAGGGTATGAATTTCATAACAAATAATCTGAATAACGTACGTCAGTTTTTGATAGTTTGCACCACGTTGAACAAGTATTCGAACAATATTAGCATGACCATTTTTTGCTGCATGATGAAGAGCTGTCATCCCCACCTGGTTAGTTTTCTCGATATCAGCACCTCGGTCCAGTAAATACTGTACCTGAAGTGATAAAACGGCTTAAACGTGTTTTTTGAACAAAAAATAAAATAAAGTAAAGTCTGTGCTTCACGTGAATTTCAATACGAATATTTCACGAAGATTCAGCTTAAAATGATTAAACGTTAGAAATAATTGCTAGTATTTTTTGAAAAAGACACAAATCATTATCTATGAAAACTAACAATTCCAATATTTCCAGTTGCAGCAGCCATCTGTAATCCGGTAACATGATCATCATCGAATGTATCAACAAGGAATCCAGATTCTACAGCTTGATGCACCTCTTCTAAATTCCAAGTTTCACAAGCTGCAAGAAATTGCTCGATACTAACAGAACTCATCCACGCATAAAATGTCTCCTTCCGTTTCTTCAAAGCATCATTTATCTCTTTTCTGAAAATTTCAAACATGATTCATATGAAATATCTTATATTAATTCCTCACTTGAAACGACAAACACTTTATTGCTATCTGCAAAAGTAGGAAATAATTCTAAAATTTTAATAAAAAAAATTTTCTTTATATCCAAAGATTTCAAAGACAGTAAATTCGTAAATTTCTTTTCTTTTCGCTGCCATATTGAAAAATAAATTCAGCAGATATTAAATATATAGAATTCCATATATTTAATATCTGATGAATCATTTAATTCTACATATTAAATTTAGCGATAGGAGAATAATTTCAAAAAAAAATTACGATACCTACAGTTTTCGTTTTATCATTCGTTTTTTATTGATAATTTATAAAAAGCTATTAATTTAAAATTCTTAAATAATCTTATATTTAATGTAATCGTTCCATTGCCTTTCTTACAAAATCTCTAAAATATTTTGCGGAAAGTGCAAAAATAATTGATTAATTAATAGTATCTGAAAGAAAAAAATTTTAAAACTTTCATTAAATGCAAACGGAAAGAAATCAAAAATTAATTTAGGAAGACTAATGCCTTTCTGCAGAGAAAAACTTTCTTAACTGCTGAAATTTTTTATTGTAAAATTAACGACAAGATAGAATATTATTTGCTGAAATTAGTATTTAAACATTTTAGTTATTATATACGGAATTATCTAATCTACTTCACTGACTGCAGATCATCTTTCTATCAATTTTAATAATTAAAGTTTTTTCGTCAACTTATAAATTTTTTTACTTCATATCTGATATTGAGGAAATAGTTGAGATAAGTAAGTCATTGTGCATTTCAGTGTAATTCGCTCTTTGTTGCATAACATTGAAAACTCTTATTTTGCTCCTCGCACTAATAAACAATACCTATAATAACGGATAGATACTTAAAACTGGAATTCTCAGTGAACTAATAAATGGGTCATAAATATGTTTGGTTTTCTAGAATCTGTGCTTTAATCAAACATGAAATTCATATATTTTGTGGACGGAATCTAAATAAGTCAACTGATAAGTGAAAGTTCATTAATTAAAAGTTGAGAAAAAAATAGTAAATTTAAAAAAGAAGACGAAATAAGAAAACAGATAATGTGCAGCATTACAACATAAACATCATACATACAAACACAGACAAGAATGTATGTAAAACTTGAATTGGTGAGAATGGATAGATGACCTGGGAAGGGTGACATTAATGTGACGATGTCTTTTCGTCTTTCATTCTTTGTCATTCGAAGAAATTTGTCTTTCTCTCTATTCTTTCAAATTTTATTATATTAAAAAATAAAATTAGATTTCGAAATGTAAAAGCGGGCGGAATTAACAAAAAAAGATGAAATAAGTGCAAGTAGAAAAATATTTGCACATGCAATAATAATAACAAAAGTTTATGCGGTAATTAAAGTTAATGTGGCAAGCACGCAATACATAAAATCAACGAAGAAAAATGAGTAAGTAAAAGCGAAGAGAGAAGCATAAAAACGTGCTAGCCAACAAAAAAAAAGAAAAAAAAAAAAAACGAAAAAAAAAATCGAAAAAATCCCAAGGGTTCAAAAAGATATCGCTATTTAAAAAATTCGAAACTATGAGGACAAATTCAGAATTAAAATTTTCAAAAAAAAAAAAAAAATCGGGAAATATCAAAAACTTAAAATTTTAAAAAAATCAAAATTATAAAAATCAGAAAATAATTTAAGCAAAAATAAAGACTCGAAAAAATCAAACATCTAATAAAAAAGGACTAAGCAAGAAAATCGAAATAAAAGATTTGGAAAACTTATTTTTCAATATTTTAATTTTCCGGTTTTTTCTCAGAGCATTGAAGGATCAAAATATCGAAAAACAAGAAAACAATAGGAAAAATGGAACAATTGAAAAATTGGAAGTTCGTGAAAAAATAAAAAATCAAGGAGCTACAGAGAATTAACAAAAATCAAAAGCCTGCCAAAAGCATAAATTCGGAAAATTAACAAAACATGACTACTGAGAAATTTATGAATCAAAAATGAAAATTCTGAAAAACCCAAAAATCAATAATTTAAAAATCAAAGATCAAAAGATTAATATTTGATGAGATCAATTAGAAATTGATGAAAACTGCAAACCGGGTGCAAAAAACTAAAAGAACCAGAGATTCAGAATTTTGGAACAATCGAAAATTGAAAAAAACCCAACAAAATACAAAAATTCAAAAAATAAATTAATGAGAAAATTTGAAAAACCAAAAACTCTGGGAATTCAAGAAACTAAAAGCCCAAAAAAATCAAAGACTTAATGAAAACATAAATTCGATAAATCAACGAAATAGAGCAATTGAATAATCAGTAAAATCAAAAAAATTGAGTCTCTCAGAAAATCTGAAGAGGAATCAAAAAAAGAAAAAACAGAAAAAAAACGGAAAAACTGAAAAAAAAAAGAAAAAAAACAGAAAAATTAGAAACTCAAAAAGTTGACAACTGAAAAAGGTGAAATTTTAAGGATTATAAAAACCTGGAAAATAGAATAATTAGAATTCGGAAATCCGGTAAAACCATAGATTCAAAAAACTGAAGAGAACATAAAACTCCAAAATATTGAAAATTTCAAAATATTCGAAAAACTCAAAAATTTAGAGGACATCGGGAAAACCGAAATTAATTCAGAACTAAAACTAATTAGAATAGTAAGTTATATAATGAAATGGTTAAAAATTTGTGAAATTTTCTAGTGAATCATCCTCTATAAAATTATTTCTCATTGTGTGCTGTTTCCCAGCTAATTTACAATCACATCTATGCGTTTCCGTTCACAGCTAACAAAATCATTTATCTTGTGCTTGAATATCGTTTCCATTTTTGTATTCAGTTAAACTGTCATATCACTTTTTCCTTTGGTAAACACTGTTCTTCTCTCACAATTATTTTGTTATCAATTGTATTATATCCCAATACGCCTAACTCTTAATATTTAAAATACTTCTACTAAATTCCAAAAAAAAAAAAAAAAAAACATTTTTTCTTATTCATTTATTCGAATTGGATTCGCTCTAACTGGACGATCTTAAGCTACGTTACCCCCTGTCCAAGCTCCCAGCATATTCTTCTCTAAAAATCCAATCGACATCACCC
Source organism: Onchocerca volvulus (assembly GCA_000499405.2). NCBI lineage: Eukaryota > Metazoa > Nematoda > Chromadorea > Rhabditida > Onchocercidae > Onchocerca > Onchocerca volvulus. The sequence continues at coordinate 9,955,611 of HG738137.1, read as the reverse complement.
AGTTTGCTTCACTACATGCGTGATTTTCTACTTTACTGCCAATTATATATAATTTGATTACTGCCACTGTGAATAAAGGAATTAAAATAAATCCGTTCCTTCCAGAACTCAATAGAAATTTCAAGCCTGTCACAATAGAGGATTCAGCAAAATCAAAATTCAAAAAATCAGAGACTATGTCGCTAAAAATATCGCAATTTAGAAATCCAACAAAAACAGGAAAATTTAGGAGACTCGAAAAAATGAAATGTTCAAAAAATTTTTAAAATCAATAACAATGGGAAAATTGTTAAGAAAAAACCGCATAGTGAGATCATAAAATTGGTGTCAACTTACGAATTAATTCAAAATAACGCGTTATTAGATCAGCTATTATACACCATTTTTGAAATAAAGAAATAGTTCCTGCAAATTAAATATTATATATCAAAAATTGACACCCAGCATATACAATAAATTTAGTAAAAACTAAAAAGAGTCGCAAAAGGAAAATTAGATTAATTACCAGCAGCTTTAAAATGGAACAAAGAAGTAAACAAAAACTCAAAACAATTAACAGTAGTTAATTATCTAAAATAAACCACAAAATCAAATGAAAATAACAAACAAAACACAAAAAATTTATTAACTATTTACAGCAATTGCTTCAGAACAATAAATTCATTAGTAAGGACCTAAAGTTATCCGCAGAGAATACAGTTAACAAAACTAAAAATTCATCTGTAGAGATATACAGTTAACAAAACTGAAAAATAGAGTGATCAGTAGAAACCACAAATTTTAAAGCTAAACAGCAACAAAAATAGAAAATTTGAAAAAATAAGCAGTTGAATTCTCAAAGAGATTCCTTTTGCTTATCTTAAAAGGCTTGAAGAAATCTTGTTTTGATAATAATAACATAAGCAATAATTAGTATAGTCCAGGGTATGCTCAATACATCAAATCTTCCGAATCTCTTTTAATATTCAGAATTCAACTGCTCTGACACTTCAAAAATTAATTGGAAAGAAAGAAATCTTTTATTTATACTTTTTACATTTTTTGTTTTTTATTATATTTTCTCAATTTTTGTTTTTTTTTCATCTTTTTATTTTTCACTTTTTATTTTATTTTTTTTTGATTTGTTTTCGATTTTTTTATTTTTTATTTTTTTTTTATTTTCCTGATCTTTTTCATTGCTATGAAATAACATTAAAATACTAAATGATTCCAATAACAAGAATGAAAGCAAAAAAAATATTAAAAACTTTAAAAACAAACAACAAATTAATAAAACAGAAATTCCACATTAATAAAAAAAAAAGAAATTAAGTTAAATAACGATAAAAAAATTTAAAGTAGCTGAATTCCTCAAGAAGTCCTTTGATGTTTACTTTCTCAAGTCATGGAAAATTGTACGCAAACCTATCAAAACTTTATCTTCTAATTTTATTCATAGCATCACAAACATGCCGTACTAAATGCATGAGATTCTTAATTCTAAATTCTCTTCTCAAATCCGTAATTCAGCTTCTTTAACAGTAAGGAAAAAAATTAACGAATTTTTTTTTTAATTTTTTGATTTTTTAGTTTTTTTCTTTTTGAATCTTTTTTTTTTGACTTTTTTTTGTCTTTTTTTGTTTTTTTTTGTTTTTTTATTTTTTTGTTTTTTTTTCATTTTTTTGTTTTTTTCGTTTTTTTGTTTTTTTTTATTTTGTTTTTTCTTTTTCAATTTTTTTTGTTTTTTATTTTTATTTTTTTTATTTTTGTTAAACATTACTCACCGGCCTGATCATCTGCTGTGGAGAATGTGGAGATCGGAGCAGGCAGCGACGGGTTGTCCGCATGGGGAAACCAGATATCCGTCATTTACGGCTAATCTGAAAAAATTTCTTGAACAAAAAAGTTATGAGGTCCACTTCACAAGTATTATTTTATCGATATATATGTTTGCATTCTTCGCATCTGAACTGAATTTATAAACGTCCTTTAATTTTTACCTGGAACGAAGAGGTTCTGTGCATCCTCTTCTCTCCCCACAAGATCGAGTCTGCGGCGCTTAACCCGTCTTTCATTCATCACGGCCGCACGTGTCCTCGGGCACCATTCGAGGACATGCAATTCCACTGCAGCGCATTTCTGTGCGGCCGTGAATGAGGATGGCAGCAGGAGGTTGTGGCCACAGTTGGAACAAAAACCTGAAATGGAGCAGAAATCATGAGTTTATTACCTTCGGGTAAAGAAAATTCTAAAAGAAACTTACATTAAAAAAAAAAAGTAACTAAGAATTATAAAATACATACCATCCTGCTTGTG